>JBBPKY010000613.1:0-17111 GCA_038089495.1 Xerocomellus dryophilus
AAGCAAGGGGAAAGCGAAGGAGGGTGAAAGCGTATCGTCAGCCCCACGGCCAAAAGGGAAGGCGAAGGCAGCCTTGCCATCCCCATTCACTACTCTGCCTCTGCCAGCTGCCCCATCATCGGTATCAAACGCGACCGAAGATGTCAATATGAGCGTACAGACAGGAGAAAATGAGGATGTGGGTGGAGGTGAGGGTGAGGGTGGCGGGGACTACGACTCGGAAATGGCAGATGAAGTGGACGATGCAATACAATACGAAGAAACTGAGGAAGAGGAATTGATGGACCTCGTACCCGATGAGGCCGAAGAGTTGAAGAGGGATGCGACAGGACTCGATGAAGCTGATCCAGGAGAGGACTGAAGTTGAGTCTCAAATGTACCTGGAACAATTACAATGACGTGTATATTCATAGCTCGAAGAGCTTAGCGTCTGTCTGTTCTCACTGTCGAGATATTTATGAGACACGCTTTCTGGCTATTCCAGGCCCTGGAGTGTTTGGCTCGTCAGTGGGAGATGGATACCATACGGTTTAGCGGATTACAATATGGAGACAGCTGGCAGCGACCTTCAGATCTGGCGGGCGCCATTTCTTTTTCGATTGACATCCTGGTTATTTCCGTTAACGTTCATCTAGGCAAACGAAGCGCCTCGCTCCGTCGAGACTTCAATTTGGATAGATCGATTCAAGTTCTGATGCTAGACCCAATATGATCCGCAAGTGAGGAGTCTCGGTATGATAACGATTGGGGGGAGTTGGCAGCCAATGGTGGGCGACTTCCAACGGTTCCACAAATTTTAGGGCTTGGTCGGTGACTCGCGACAGTCACGACTCACGCATAAGTACGATCCACGCGGTGGTTCAAGGAGGAAATTGTATTGGCTATCGCATCGGAGGCATGGACTGTCAGGTATGTAATTCTCAATGAATGGAGGATGTATTTCCTTGTTTTGAGCTCATCGCAGTATTGGGCTGCGTGCACGTTACGCTCCCTCCAGCTAGCCTGAGTACACGAGACTTGGGGTAGGTCATAGCTATTTACTTCTCTTTTACTGACATTGGGTAGGACTTACTCCTCCCACGTTAGTCTGGGACTGGGACTGGGTGCATCATGTTCGGTGTTCTGAAATGTGCGTGAACAGAACAACACAGAATCTCTGCAGCCGGAAAACTTCTATCTAGAACCATAACCTAAACGTTACTAAGCTCCAAATAGTGGGGACTTGAACGACTGTCTTTCTACCTAAGGGGCTGCCTACCGGAGACTAGCTCCAAATGCGCTCCGATATTAACTAACTCCTTCCCCCCCAGTTTCTTCGGTTCCCAGTTCTCGATCCATACCTTTCAGCGGAACACTTCGTTGTGCCCCACCCAGCTTTAAGCGAACCCCCCTACCCCCTACTATCCAAGCGTCTGAGGATGGAGAGAACGCGGTCCAAGTAAACACAACGCCATCCAAGAGAGGACTCATATTCTAGCTCTTCGTCTCGATGTGTACATACCTTTTTCTTTCAGCTCTCGAACTGTGCTCTGTCTCCACCGCACTCCCTACCACTGCCAACGCTCTACGCGCGTCTCAATTTACTTGGGTCGGCACTGTTACAGTCTTTCCTGTGCCATTTTTTCACCCAATGAGCGGCGGTTTAGCTCGGACGTACGGTTGGAGACTTGCTCTTCTGATAACCACAGGTCTCTTTGCACTAGGTAGCGGTATCGGCGGTGGTGCAAACGGTATGAACGTGCTCATCGCGGGCAGGACCATACAAGGTCTGGGTGGGGAGGCATTCAGTCACTCCATCATCCTTGCCGATCTCGTCATCCTGAAAGAACGTGGTTTCTATGTTGGTTTATACGCGCTGTAAGACCTGCTCGATCATGGGATATGACGGGATGTACTCAAACTTTTAACCTTGTCCCGCCGCAGCCATTGGTCCTGTCACCGGGGGCTCGCTACACAAGGACAATGGTGTTGGCTTTTCTGTGAGTGCATTAGCCATGCTCGGAATACCTCAGATGCTTAGACGACGTGCAAGACCTCAACCTCCTCATCTCGCTCGTGGCGTATGTTTCGGCGATCTTCCTCTCGGAAATCCGGGCGGCTCCCAAGAGAAAGTTATGCGAATGGACTGGATGTAGGATCACATACAGTGCTCGCCTCGAATTAAACCCCGCTAACTGTTGTTTCGTTGACAGAGGGAACTCGTTATCCCGAGCACTGCCGCATATACAGTTGGTTTGACGTGGGGCAGCATCACCGCGCATGGGACTCAGCCACCAAACGATATCGACCACAGATATAGTTGAGCTGGATCATCGTTATCGTCGGTTCGGTTTGATGAGCACGGTCCTCGCGGCGGACTCCCTCGGAAAATCCCTTGGGTACTTGGTGATGGCGGGCTTGGGCGGAGGGCACGTCGTATTCATTATTACGCTCAAGCTTTCATCATGGCAGTGTGTTGAATGCGACGCCTATGTACCCCATTCAAGCCCCTCTATCCGTCACGCAAAATGCACCTGCGCTTGCCTTCGCGTGGTTCGTCAGTTCGTTCGCCGCGGTGGGTATCCCGACTCCTTTCTACCCCATACCTACGCATTCACTCACAAGCTGATGTGGCCTCGTCTATCGTAGGTGTGGGGTATCACGATCGGGAGCACCGTCGTCCAGAACGAGCCCGAAAAGAAGCACCTCGCGTCGGTTATCCAATCCGCCCCACAAGGGACTGCCATCACGTACGCACTCACCCCCGAGCTCTCCACGCTCGAACCACAGACTAGGCTCGAGGTCCAAGCCACCTTTTCTCGAGTCTTGTATTGTGGCAAGTCGTGGCCGGCATCGATGGCATCGGACGATGAACAGTGAGACTGAGGAGGAGCCCGGTTGATCTTCACGCTGCACGACGGGTAAGTCACTGTTCCTTTCGCTATTTCGCTGGTCGTGTCTATCTCGGGGTTGGACAGATTCTCCCACATTCAATGGGTCGGATGTTATGCGGTTGGATCAGGCTGCTTGTCACATACTATCGCAGTACTTTTTTCGAACTCCGATGGTCTTACAGACCCATTTTCGTTGTAGGTATGTAGTATGTAAACAAATGGCAACTGAAGTACTGTACGATTCAGCCAAGTATATACTATTCTTGACCATCCTATGGAACCCGCTAATTTGAAACCCGTCGACGGCGGCCTCTTTACATCCACAAGCGTATATAAATACAGGGCAGCCGGTCAGACCGTATAACACTGCCAAACTCACTGGCACGCATCCTTCGCGACTCCGCACCACTACTTACTGTTACACGATAAGATGACTATTCGTGAACTCCCAGCCATAGACTGGCTTGGCTATAGCGTCGATCTCTCTCGTTCGCCTACCATGGACCTACGCGCTGTATGCCCCTTGTATACTATGTCACACTCTCTCTAAACTCAACGACTCCGATTTCAAATTTCAGGCATCAGCCTCAGTTCTTAAGGGTCGCCGAATCATCGACTTCGATCTCTATGCAAACCTCCGACAAGTTGACATCGGTATGCCCCTGTCGTTTTATTGACGATTCGACACCTCCACTACCTTTGCATCGCAGATGGTGTGGTGTACGACGTCCCCGAGGCTGTGCGTGTATCACAGGACACAAATTTTGTAGGCACTTTTCTGAACTATGCCACCGGAAGCGATGCACAGAAAGCTTTCCGCGCGGATGCGGGACTTCCTGCACGTTACCTTGCCGTCACGGGTACCGACGCCGCTATCGTGCTGGCTCATGACCGTTCATTCATCCGCGAGAACCAATATGCTTTCTACAGCTTCAACAATTCAGTCTATGTAGCCCGCCTCGCGGACTATGACGATTTGCTCAACCACACGGCGCTGTTACGCGGCGTAGAGGACTTGCCGCAGACATTTAACGGTAATAGCGAGGACGTTTTGGCCTCCTATAAAAGCTTTTTCCAGCGTTTCGGTTCGCATGTTATCGTGAATGCCAGCTATGGAGCTCGTTTCCAGCTTGTATGTCTTACACTCACCGACCCATGGCCCATGGACTCGTTCACATGCTCATGTGCTCACCAGAATTCGTGGGCATCGAATGACAATGCATCTGTCAACGCCAAGTTCGCCACGGATGTCAAGGCTTACTTCAACGGCATCCCTAACGGAGGAGAATACGACGAGAAGGTCAAATCTGAGGCGCAGTACAAGGTCTTTCTTGAATACCTCCAGAGGCTTGTGACAGCTAATGGTGGAGACGCCCAACTCTCCTCCAGCCTTACATCCGACCCGACAATTTGGGATTCGTATGCACAGTGGTCGGCCAGTGTATACAAGGCAACGCCAACGCATACCAGGTTCCATACGACAGCTATATGGGCACTGATGTCCGCATATACAAACGACATCTTGAAGGGTTATGCAGAGCAGCTCAGTCAGGCATTTACATGGATACTCACTCATCCAATGGCCTATAAGACCGCTGTCGCCTTTGACATCCAAAGCGACTGTAAGTTCTGCCTATTCTACGCTGAAGAGAGAAAGTACACTCATAACTTCAGGGGCGGAATTTAACCTCCTCACTCCAAGTGCGGTGATTCTTGCTGATGATGCAAATCCGTATCCACCTAGGACGATCGCTTCTCTTTCTCGTGTGCAGTGGGGAAAAGAACACAGTCATGATTATGAGAGGCAGACATTGAGGTGTGTGCGCGCATGAGGTATATAAGTCGACTGCGCTGTTGACCTCCTAAGGTTTTTCATAATCAATGACGGAAGCCCCATCGACTTTTCAATCTCGCACGGTAGCAATGGCGCTGGGTGGGGTCAGGGGAGAGCGGAAGCGCTCATCGAAAATGTACGGGTACCATCCTTGTCCTTTTTTGACTTGTCTAACGGTGGGCACACAGGAACGGTACCTCAACAACGTCATTACCGACAACGTGTGGAACACGGTGTGGTATTTCGGCAAGCCTGTTGGGCTCACGCCAGAGTCGTTCCGATTGAATAGCAGAAGTAGTGGGTATTTGTGGGACGACATCCTCGACGCGTACTTGCACACGATCGAGGCCGCGACGCAAGTGTCTACCATGGGAGAATAGAATGCACGCGTTCGGAGATCTGATGGATGTAGAATGAGATTCGGAGATCGCCCTTCAAGTTGGACATTTATGTACAATAGTAAAATAACTTGGATCATTGAATGGCAGTGTCAGTGCCAGTGTAACCTCTCCTATAATCGATCATATCGATCATATACCGCACGTCCTCTCGCCCGGTCGGCTTCGCTAGGACATGATGGGCGCAAGAAGCGTAATAGGTATCCGAGGCATATTTGCGATTTAGGGTACGATTTCGTCAAACTCCACGACGTATTGAATTGTCAGCATTAAGCAATGGGATCGCGCCTCTAAGACAAGTAGTAGGTTCTGGGTCGTGTTGAATCCGACGCACCATGTATTACAGGCACGCGCATGTAAGGAGACGATAATAATAATATTTCGCCGTCAAGTGTGCGGGACAGATCGGGAATACATTGGTACGGTACTCCGGGGTAAATCCAGACCCGTACTAATGAAAACGACACAGATCGGATCCCATAGATTACTCCTCGGAGATCTGAGTCGTGATTCAGATCATGTTTGCTTAGAACAAAGTGGATACGTATTGGAGAGAGAATCATGGCAGTGCAGCTTAGTCAGCAGGCTCAGAAGCTTGGTCGCAGTGTCAGTCACCCCGCTTCCTGTTGGAGAGGGGCCGAGTGGGATGACCCCTCGCTGGTGGACGAGGTGGAAATGGAGGTGCTGGCTACTCCCGAACGCGAACTAGTACTGACTCCACCTAGCAGTGGCAGGGGTCCCGATGCAGTGCCTGCCCGTGGCGTCCAACTTGAACGTTTGAACAATCGACCCAAGTCAAACTCTGACTCAAGGGCAAACCAAGCAAGGTTTCTGCCGGCGGAGGCGGCAGTTCCCAAGTCATGTAGTCGAGACTTTTGGCCCCACTTTGACCAATACATAACCCCTTGCTATGACCTGTCGTTGTCTCCACTCCGAACCTTCTCCATCGATCAACGGGTAACTTGTAGGGTACATGTGTCAACTTTGTTCGAAACATCGGATCTCCCCGGCTTGAAACCTTGATTGGAAGGAACAGCTGAAAGTCCCCCCAACAGCCATTTTCGTTGGCGTTGATCATTTCTGAACAAGGTCTCCGCCGCTATCCACGTGTGACGGAGAACCTTCCGAATCCATCTATTTCATAATAGGCTTGAAATGACTTGCAGGGTCAATTTGTGAGGCGCGTGAAGTAGTAGCTTGAAACCTGAAACGTCGACGGAATAGGGCCCCCCCTTTTTATCCCCACCTGCGAACTTGAAATGGTGGTCCGGTGACCTCAATCAGACAGAAATAAGTACTGTTATTGGTGCCCGATCTGATGGCCCCTGACTGAATATACTATTTCTCCCATATTAACGCATAATATTCGTTGCACCGGAGACTTGTCGATCGCGGGGCGCATTGGGTCCGCAGGATAACTTTCCATATACTTATACCATACTAGGGTTTTCCTGACAAGTTTGCAATCGATCATCCCCCACGGGCTCGTTGCAGGTCAAGTGGAGTCATATGAGCTTGTTCAGTGCCGAACAACAGGGGTCCAAAACTTCGACTCGACGTCACAGCGAACTTGCCAAGTTGGGGAGGCATGTATAGACTCGGATTCAAATATTCAGGTGTCAAGCGAAAAGAAATCGGGCAGTAATGGTACATCACAAGAAACAACACATACGATTCCGCATCGATTCTGATCATTCATAGTATACAAAAAGCATCATCCACAAGAACTCGGGTTGGCAACACATGCAATCATTCTCCATCAAACCGCCAATTGGAAGCTAGCTTACAATTCCACCTCGACGTTATGAATTCAGATCTAAGAAACGCTAGTGGATCGTTCCCGCGTTTACGCTGTCGCGTAGGTTTCGGACTCGGAGAGGTAGTCCTTGAGGACGTCATCCCAATTGTAGAAAGGCTTAGCAGTTCTGCCAGGACTCGCAAATCGGGCCACGGGTGTGCTGCTGACGCGCACATTGAAGAACCACCTCGTACTGTCACAGTAGTGTGAGGAAATCTCACCCATGCGAGGGAATCTAAGCAATACTCACTTCCATTTGTTATCTTTCCAAGGTATGAATGATAAAAAAAAATGGGCCGTGGAAAAATGAAAGAGGCTCACCGGTGATGACGTCGTTTGTGAAGTTTTGCTAAATGAACAAATGAAACGATGCTCGGACGCACTGAAGATGAACTTACACCCTCAATTGTGACGATTGCTCTACCCGTGACCCCTGGACCTGCAAAACTTCCACGAGAGATAGAGAAGTCGATGGGAGAGCCGTCGTTGATGACGAAAAACCTTTATGGCGGCCAGTTAGGGACGACAAATTGTCAACATCCTGCGCACTCACCTAAGAGTTTGACGCTGGTAGATGTGACTATACTCCTTCCCCCATTGCACGCGGGTGTCGGAAGCGACGGTGTTCGTGGGGGGATAAGGGTTTGCAAGATCTGGAAGAATTACCGCGCTGGGCGTAAGTAAATTAAACTCGGCCCAGTCTGAGGATATAATAAGTGACTTGGCGAGTGCATAGAGAACCAACAAACCAGATTGGATGTCCAGTGAAACTGCTGTTTTGTAGACGTCCGGGTGGCCGACGATCCACATGAAGGCGTCGTAGAGTGGGTCTGCGTAACTCTTAAGCACGAGGGAATCCGTGAGCTTCATAAGGGTCCACACTTCGATGACTTGGAAGTTCAGCAGGCCCGGACTATTCTCCTCGATAGACCTGATCCATTCCTGATAGTCGTCATACGTGCCATCAGTATTGGCGAGCTTCGAACGGTCACCGCCACCTGAAATCGTAAGGAGGTATTGGAAGTACTCGGAGAATTTCCTGTACTGGTCCTGGTCCTTGACTGAAGCATCAAAATCTCCACCCGAAGGAATGCCATTAAATTTGGCCTTGACATCGGTGTTGAACATATTGTTAACAGCGGGGGTCTCGTTCGAAGCCCAGACTTTCTGTCGGAGACCCCGTTAGATGAATAGTTTACTATATAGGATAATCTTACTAGGGGGTATCGAGCACCGTAGTTGACATTGACGATGAGGTGTGATCCATAACTACGGAAAAAATCTCGGTATTTTTTTATGGTGGCTTCGTTCGATGAATTGAATGGTACCGGAATCCCATCAAGTCCATTGATGAGCGGTCCCTCTACAAGAGAATTGGCATAGTCCCGGAGCCGAACGCTATATGAACCTTCCGTGTAACTGAAGAACGCATACTGATGGCTTTCAAGGAATGATTTCCTGGCTGCGTAGACCCCTGAGGTCGTACCTGACACAGCAAAGTACCGGAGAGGGTAAGAGGCATCTGCGCTGAACTGGCTTGCAGCTTCCCTGCCATCCCGGTATGAGATATATTCGCCTCGGACAATCTGACTGTCAGCCGTAACGGAAACAGCCCTTGGAACGCTGTAAGTTACTCCGCCTGGTCGACGCAAGGGGAAAACTCGTTAGCCTAACAATCTCAATAGTAAGCAATACCCACCGATTACAATGTCACGAACATCGCTGAAGTCGATTGTGAGGAGACGCCTCGCGTAAAGTACATAGTTCTCGACCTTGTAGGTCATTGTTAGCAATGATACGATGAAATCACGGAGGGGTACATACTGCGTCGATGTCAAAAGGGGTGATGTCGGTGAGATTGAGCGCATAGCCAAGGCGATCGACAGCAGGGAGGTCCATAACGTGGAATATTTGGGGCTATGGTAATTCACTGGAGGCTCCAGAGGCGGGGTAAGGTGTCTATTAAGTAGAGGTCCCAGAGCGCAATATACACAGCGGGGAACGGAGGACTCCGAGTTTTCTTTCATGTTGTATACACCGAGCGGCGATCCGCGGGACTCGAAAGTCTATAGCACCATAGGGTTGGTCAATAGAAGCCGAACGCGAGACTTGCCAAGATCCTATTGGGATCTAGACGGAACATATAAGCACTGAGTCGTAAGTTGAGTCAGTTGAGCTGACTCGGATGTGGTTGGGCCACATGAAGCATATTGGAAGACGGGTTTCGGCTCTGTTCGCGTACACGATGCGTGGGTCCTTTTTTTTTGGCAGGTTGGACACTTGCAGTGGCCGAGGGCCGCTGAGCTATTGATCGGCGATGTTCAAGAATTCCACCAACTTCTGGCGCTTGAAACACGAAACCTTTTCTGGAATGGGCCACTTTAAATTGAGTGGTTTCTCAGGCTGCGGCGTGGTCCCCATCGTCAATGGACCAAATTAACGAATCCCCATTTGCCCGCGTATTCTAGAAACGGGGCCAGTGTTTCCGGAAGCTTCAACTTGATTCCTCCACACTATTCGGGAATGGAAGGAGTCAACGACATGGTCAGAGCCACCTTGTAACCAAATCTAGCGGTAATCAAGGACGCCGCTAGCGGATTGGAATCACCCCATGCAGATTATGCCCCCACACGATGTGAGGTTATTTTACTTGGACTTGGAATCCTGACTTACAATCGACTTCCCCCTCCTTGCATCATATGTCTACCAAACACCGCCCGTCTCTTGCTCAGTTCCCGCCACTGGAATGGCTAGGCTATGGACTAGACCTGACTCGTGTCGATCCATTCGACTTCATATCGGTAGGCACGAAAATGATACACCTACAATATTCCCTTCACCTCCCCCGTCTAGGTTTACTCGGCCAAGACCCAGGTTCGTATTGTCGACGTTACCAAAGACACGAGAATCCATACTGTGAAGATCGGTGCGAACTCCGCCTTTACCACATCCTTTTCTCAATGCAAGCAATCCAGGCGGTGTCGAATATGAGATTCCAAGAATCGTCACTGCTTCTGAGGACAATAGTACTCTGGCGACCAACAGGACGTTCCCGGACGGCACGCTTGCAGTGAAAACATTGCAGGACGATTCTGCTCTCGCCTACCGTCTTCTCTCTGTCACGACAAGCAACAACTCGCTCTTTCCCTTGGATAAGTCCTTACCTGCGGGAAATCAATTTTATTTCTTTGTCAACGATCACGATTTGTACAGTGGGAAGCTCCGCGATTATCTTGACTTCATCAACGAAGAAGAACTTTTGACACACGTATCCAAACTGACTCCTTTCGACTCCGAGAATCCCGAGGTGGTTCAAGCTTACGTCGAATTTTTCAACGCTGTGGGAAGCCACTTTGTAACCAACACTAGTTTTGGAGCGCGTTTCCAGCTGGTTGGTGTTTGGATCCTGTCAATGTTCTCTTTTATTGACTTGCGAACAGGAAGTCTGGGCGTTGAACAAGTACCAGGAGGTCAACAACAATTTCACCCGGGACGTCACTGCGAGCGTTAAGGGCTTGAATGACGGAGGGAAATATGAGAGTACTGTATCCGACGAACCCCAGTACTGGAATTTCAGCCGGCTTTCACAGCGAATTATACGGATCCGTGGGGGGGATCCCGGCTTAGCGGATGCTCTCGTGGAGTCACCTGACTTCGCCACATTTCAACAGTGGACAGAGTCGGTTTTGGGCAATGCCGAGCTCGTCACCTTCAGAGCAAGCGAACTGTGGACCCTCCTACGTGACGCAACCAATAAGACGCTTAGGGACAGCGCCAGTAACTTCCAGAATGCTTTCGAATACCTCTCTTCACTCCGAAAGCCCAGCGACAAACGTACTTGGATTACTTTCGAAATGGAGTCCAACTTGGGTGAGTTTGGGGTCCTGACCCCGAGTGCGGCCATTGGGGGCGGTGATAGCGACCAGCTCGCCGCGCGACAACCACTGGCCCTGGGCCCCGCTAAGCTATCTTGGGGTTCGCTGAACTCTCCTACACAGCATCTCATCGTCGTGTCAGTCGTGCCATCTATATTTGACTCGAGTTCTGTGCCTCACGTATCTACAGAGTCGATGTTATCAATGACGGTACACCCATCAATATCTACCTCAGCTCTGGTTCTGGCTCTGCCAGTGTTAAGATCCTCGGCGTGCGTATCATCGCACGGCTCACTTTACTATTGCCTGACACCGCAATGCAGCAGGACTACGTGACCGAGGGGGGAACTCAGTGGTACTCTCACGTCCCTGTTTCCGATTGAATCTCCATTCGATGTCTTGGATGTTCCCCTGTTGCAGTTGTATACGTTAGGTGTCGAAGTTCTTGATTTATGTATCACCATTGTTCCTTGTTTCAAAGTATCTGGATGTCGTTGTAAATTCTTGCAATCATCATCTCCAAGGAGAACGACACTGGCGCTTGTATCAATTTTCATACGGCGTGCTGGTGACAGTCTTTTCTTTCACTACTATAAAACCCGCAATTGTGCACATTCATGCACGGCGGTACCATATCCTTTATATATCGCTCCTCATTCGCTATGGCTCCGAGTCATCAACTCCACGGAAGCCATCCTCAAGGCTGTCTGTGGCGGCGTAAATGACGGCGACGCAACTACATTCTGGAGTTCCGCAACCTGGCCGGCAGCAAAAAGCTCAGGTGCACCTCCGAGCCGCGAGCTTCGAATTGAAGCCACCCCTTGCCACGTTATGAGCACCTTGGCACCACTGCGGATTTCTTTTACACTAATGCTTCAAAGCATCTTGGATCCTTCCAGTTTATCGTATTCGATATTGACCTTTTGGCGAGAGAGTTCTTCAAGACTTGCGGGTCCATGGGGTGTCCGGAGGGCCGTGGAAATAGTGTGGCACCCACGCTGTAATTACGGTGTTGGCCCTGTTTCAGTACCTTAGTTGGGGTTCCCTTTGCCATGCAGGAGTACACTTGAGGCCAGCTGATACTGAGTTTCCCGTGGAGCTTCTGCCACGCTTGGTTGAGGTAACTCAGCCCCATGACAGGCTTCCTCAGTGATCGCCGTTGGAGTCACTCACCATTTCGATGCAGTTCATTCCCGTCCATTCCCCCAACGCGTTCCCCGTTGATGCTACTAGAATACATATCTTAATGCGACAAGTATCGAAACATCGAAGCATCTTGTGGTCATATGGTGCGCAGATTGTCCGGCACGGCGTACCCAGATTTGCTAACATCTGTCTCCTCGTTTTCCTGGATCTGAAAGGGTAATCCCAACCTCAATGAGTGATTGATTCCTACGGCCTGCTACCTCACCGCCTATAAGAGAGGGGCTCCTTCATAGTCCCTTCAGCAGGTTTTTGCATCACTACTTGAACTCTTCACTGCAGTTTACTCTAATGGCCGTCACCAGGTTATCTGATTTCAGAGAATTTCCCGCGTGTGATGTCCTGGGCTATAGCTTGGACTTCACTACGGCGAGTCCGTTGGACATTAAATCGGTTGGTGTTCAAAATCGCCTGGTTGTGGGAATTCACATCGACCATGGCTTGTCATCAAGGTCCTCGCGGCTGTCAAGAGGGGCCGCAGAATTATCCAGTACGAACCTGATGAAGACACAAGAAAACTCGAAGTCGGCAAGTATCTACAGTGAATCTCAAGCGCCGTCGTTCCGTTAACTTGGCTCCATAGAGGGGACAATAATATGATGTGCCGAGGTGCATCGGCGTCAGCGACTATAACAGCAGCGACGGAAACTATGTAACTTACAAGAACGGTACGGAAGCCTCATCTTCGCTCAAAATAGATACGTCTCTCTCGGCCCGCTACCTTGCCGTGTCCGCGAGCGCTTCTGTCTCCTATTCTATCGACAAGACTTACCGGAGAGAAGATCAGTGGGCGATGTACAGTTTCAACGCTGACACTTACCTCGCTTCGCTGAGAAATTACCTCGACCTGATCGCCGAGACGGCACTCGCAAGGAGACTTGAAGAAGCGGTTCCCATCGGTGACGGCAGCGACAAGGGCGTTCTCCAGGACTGGAAGGATTTTTTTGCGTCTTGGGGAACCCATATCATCATCAATTCTGCGTTCGGTGCCAGGTTTCAATTGGTAAGCTGCCGGATCGATCCCTTATGCTGCGCCGTCTCTCACCTTGTGCGGCCGCCAGAACGTGTGGGCGTCCAACTCTGACAGCTCTGTCAACCAGCGATTCTCCACAAGTGTTACCGCTGCATTCAACGGCATCGGCGCCGGCGGCCAGTTTGATGCTTCCGTGACGACAGAAGAACAATACAAGACGTTCTCTGAGTTCATGCAGAGACAGGTGTCTGTCGTGGGTGGCAACCCGGAGATCAATAAGAGGCTTACCGCGGATCCTACACAATACGATCTCTTCATCGATTGGGCCGGTAGCGTTTCTCAAGACTCCTCTATCGCAACTCTGAACGTTATCGAGTTGTGGGTTCTGATGAGGGAGGCGGGTAGAAGAGAGATCAGAGAGGCCGCTGGAATGGTCATGGACGCATACAACTATATCGTCCGGCACCCTCAACCTTACAGGACGGCCATCGTATTCGACATCCAAAGTGACTGTAGGCCTAACTATTACTTCCAACAGTGCATCTACTTACGCGATGAAACAGGGGCCGAGTTCAACCTCTTGTCTCCCGAATCTGTCGTCATTCCAGATACCGCCAATCCGTTCCCGCTCAAGACCGTAGCATCCAACACCCGCGTTCAGTGGGGAAGGGAGCATAGCCACGACTACGAACGGCAGACACTCAGGTAAACTTTTGTTTCCACTCAGCGATGATCACGGCGTTCATCTGGCTCCAGATTCTACATCGTCAACGATGGTTCGCCCATTGATTTCTCCATCTCTCACGGATCAAACGGTGCCAGACCTGGGCAAGGGAGAGCAGAAGCCATCATAGAACGGGTAAGCCTCTGTTACGTGACGATCGATTTGATTTGCTCATGTCGATCTCCAGGCCAACTACTTGAACGATGAAATCACTGGTACCACTTCCTCCATCTGGGTAGTTTCATTCATGGTTTTAATTATTCTACGTTAAAAGATAACGTGTGGAACACCGTGTGGTTCTACCAGAAGCCAGTATCCACTACCCCTGCGTCAACCAGGCTTGAGCTGGCTCGTACGGTACACAGCTGGGATACGGTCCTCAAGGGGTATTTGGAGGAGGTTGGTGCCATCGATTGGCTGTGATCTGCTTGCTGCGGCAGTGAATGTTTGAACAACTGACCCACCTTTGAAATCGTACGCTATCAAACTGTCGTGTCGTCGCCTTCGTTGTGTACCTGTTATATGTTGCAATGAAAATCTGTCATTGGATCTTGGCGAAAATTCAGACTAGGTTCCCGTCTGTCTTTTCGTGTCTTCGCATGCTGCCGGACGCCAACGCGCTGAAAATAGGGTTGTCGTTTTACGTGCACGCCTGCCCAGCTTGAAAGTACAACAGAATGAGAACAGCACCATATACGTCCGATTCTCTAATACAGCGATACACTAATCGTTGGATGCGTTGCGAGCATGCTATCATAATATCGACCGAGCTCCGAAGGCTTGCTTTTCATCTTCCAAGCCTCACCGTGTAGCGGGAGCCCTCTCATGAATAACGACGCCACGAGTCCAATGCCGCCGATGCCGGTCATGACTTGCCACAATATCGCAAGGCCGCTTGGACCTCGAGCGTAGTCTGCGGTGGGAATGTGAAGAGCGCGGGGGTGAGCGCATGCATGATGGCGGTCCCTTGTGGGGCAGGCGGGTAACCGACGCAGGAAGCCTCTTTTCGGGCTCGTTTTGGGCGACGGCGCCCCCGATCATGATACGCCACGCCCATGATAGATAAAGCCACACCAGCTCGAACTGACGAACCACATGAAGGCAGGCGCAGGGGCATTTTGTGTGACGGGAGAGGGGCTGAGTGTCCGACGGATTTGCCGAGAGTCCGTCGCAAGGACCGTGATCATCAAACCGAACCCGACGATAACGATGGTCCAGCCCACCCATGTTTGTGGTTGATATCGTTTGGTGGCATCGATTGATAACCCGGTGATGAGGGCCGATGGCGCGAGTGACGAAAACAAGATGTAGACGCCAGATTTGACAGGGGCATGCGCCTCTACAAGCTTGATACTAGACAGTACTGGAAATGTTTTGCCAACGTATCATCCGAGTGGATGTAGTGGTTCCTTCGGGTGAACTCACAGATGACTCCCGCAGTGAATGCGGACATGGGGGAACCACGCCCGTGCGGTACCCCCGGGTATACTCTATATATCTGACGTATGTAAGTTGGTACGAGACGGCCTAATGACCTACCGCAATATTCGGACTGCCAAACCGACAAGAAAGTTTGGGCTTGGCTTTGGGGTTTTCGCCCGAGGGGCCGATCCGCCCCTCCCATGTCGAGGTTCCCCCGTGGTGCGCAGACGCCACGTTGAATGTCAAATCAAACATCTCATCAAACACGCTTATCTCGCGCGCAGTGATGGGCGCGCGTTGGTGTCTGATCACTGGCAAACGCTGCATGAAGCTCTGGTTGGAGTTTGGGGAATGGCTTTTCTTGCGTCTGGCAGGGATGGTGGTAGCGGTGGGTGGTGGCGTTGTTACCATCATTAAGGTGCATGCGGAGTTGTTGGGTGAGTGGGGAGACGGGTTCGAAGTCAGAGAAAACACGATTCTACGCCAACACGGCAACATCGAGACAGACCAAAGCGGAGAAAAAATGCCAATCGCCTCAACACTTTCATCGAGCGTCTCTGGATAGCAAAAGCTCGTTCTGAGTAGTATCTTCATCGGGGTCGTTTGGGCGGGCGCTGGTTAGTCGGAGGTCGCATCAGAGAACGTGACAACGAGCAGCCCAGAGTTCGCCATGCTGGATATTTAATGCGTATACCCCATAGAGCCAACACGCATAAGGGTGATACCAGTCGGGACGTGAATCATTAGTGATTGCACGGAAGTCGTGGTATTGCGCATCGGGATTTGTGGCACTCGCCGCGCTACTGTAAGTTGGACAGATGGACTAACTGAACCAGAAACACCGTGGCACTTTGCGCTGACCTGCCAAGACGATGAAAAAAATGCAAGCAAATGAAGCACCTGGATACCTGGACCATAGTGCAAGATCGCCTTCAAAAGGGTAACAGTGGCGACTCGCGTATGTCTCGCCGTGACTTCGTGAGGTCAAACACCTCACCGCGAATTGCAGTGTAGAGGTTCGAATAGGAAGTAAGTAGTACTGCGGATCCGACTGGTCATGATTCGGTCGCGTCGGCCGTCTTGCGGAGTGAAATTCGGACTAGCTTGATCTTTCTCTCGCTTTATCGCCTACGGTAACTCACGCTGTCACCATCCGAGCGTCTCCGTGCCACCAGAAAGCCACTCGGATAGATTAGAAAATTTCTTTTCTCCACTAGATCTCCCATCTCTTTTTCTCGAGAAGCACGCAGATCGCGTCGTCATGGTCGAAGTCAAGAACAAGGTTTGCCTCATGTGCGTCGACTCGCTCCGATCATCTTCTCCGAGGCTCACCGTGATCTTTCGTTCGGAAGCGTCCACGATGGCTGGGGAATATCACCCAAGAAGGGCACGAAAGGAGACGCTATCGAAGCTGCTGATACCACCAACATGGATACCATCGCCAAAAATCACGCATCCCGCACACTCTTCGCACATGGGAACGCGGTCGGGCTGAGCGACGGACTCATGGGCAACTCAGAGGTTGGGTACGTCGATATTTATTCGGACTTGCACATGCGCGTTTGTCTGTTCTCTGACACCGCGCTCACGACTAGACACCTCAACATCGGTGCTGGCCGGATCGTCTGGCAGGACATTGTCCGGATCGATGTGTCGATCACAAAGAGACAATTTCACAAGAACCCGACGATCCTCGAGAGCACGAAGCGCGCTAAAGAGGGTAACGGACGTCTGCATCTACTTGGTTTGGTAAGCTGACAGGAATGTGGTATGCGTTTCAATCTCTGACGCCGTGCTTGCAAGGTCTCCGACGGTGGTGTTCACTCCCATATCCGTCATCTCAAAGCCCTCCTTGAGACCGCCAAGGAATCAGGGGTGCCTCACACCTATGTTCACTTCTTTGGCGACGGACGTGACACTGCTCCAGCGTCAGCCAAGGGTTATGCCGAGGACTTACTTTCTTTCCTCAAGTCAGAATCGTACGGTGAACTGGCTACTGTAATCGGACGAT
>JBBPKY010000614.1:0-17080 GCA_038089495.1 Xerocomellus dryophilus
GGCGGCAACATCTCGTACCACTCTTGGGCGTGGATTTAGAAACCGATGCGGCGTGGAAAGCGGGGGATGCGGCACGTTTCCGGGAGGAGGACGAGTTGTGCAAGGCTGGCGCGTCTTGGTGGGGGAATGTACGTCGGAGAATGATGTCGTGGTGATAAGGTATGACGAACGGTTGTCGTTTAACACCGACTGCGGGCCTGGGCAATATCACATCATCAGTCAGGTTACCTGGACAAGTCGAGGGGGATTGTTTGTCGCGAGTAGTGTGTGGGATGCGCGAACACAGCCCTGAACATACCGGGTCCCCACGACAAGGCGAATAAAAGGGCTGGTTTGACGCGGACCCTCCGTCTGAGTGGGTACTTGCCTCTTTTTCGCCGCAATTGGCGGTCTCCACGAAGAGACTTTTTATCTGGAGGTCTAGATGGGGACTGAGAGCTGTACACTCACCTTGTCTTCGAACGTGATTGTCTAGATACTTTACCGTCCTTGTAAACATGTTTCCGGAGACAACCTAGCTTTACCAAGCAAGGGCTGGCCGAGGAAGGCACAGAACATGTTCTTGGTAATAGGGTCAAGCTAATCTCAACTACGTCGCATATCGACGAACGGGAGGCGAAAGCAGCAGTGGATAGGTGATGCTCAATGCGTCTACCATTGCTATGACATCGGCGACAAAAACGCAAGATGATAACCCACCTGACCTGAAGAGATTCCCGTCCAACATCCTACGATGGAACGTGACACGCATCAACTATCGTAGCGAAGACGAACTCAGTGATGCCGTGGTCGCTGTTTGACCGAGACGTGGTGACCATTCCGCTGGTGCGGGAATCCGAGACACGTGCATGCATGACACCGAAGACACTGAACGAGCCTCGAGGTGCCAACTACGAAAAACCGCTGCCACCCGTCGGTCTATTCTTTCCCTGCAGTACCATCAGCGGGCTGAGTTGAATGTGTGGCGGATCGCAATCAGGCTTCGAAGTCAGGCAGCTGCAAGTGAACGCGACCCATTTCCCGCAGTGACAAGATAGGGTGCAGTTTCGAAGCCGGGCCTGCAAGTTTGATCAGTCGACCTTTCGATGACATAAGTGCTGTAGCAACGGAGAGGTACGACCTCGGAGCAACACCATCATCTGGTCGGCGTGCAGGTTCTCAGATAGGCCTTTGGAAGCACCAACCGTTGGTTCGGTTCATATTCGTGGTACAAAGGATTGATCACGCTCCGCAAGTCCGTTTCCATGGCGACGACTGGAAAAGTCGCCCCTTCATCTCTGCCCGACCGATTGGTACTTGGCCCGCAAGGTACCTTAAAGTGGAGCGTTCGAGTTTGGCACTGTTGCATGAACCATGACAAGGTTCGGCATTCGCGTGCGACCGAGACTCCCGACAGGCGCTGCCCACCACGACTCTGTCGACGGATATCACCGAACAAGACAAATGTGAAGGTAGCATCAGATCATCATCAGCTCGACTCTCACCGAGCCCGGCGTTGTCGACATCGATTACACGTAAATCCGTGGGTTTAATTCGAATGGTGATAGCGTGCGAGGACGTTTCGTGGGAGCTTGAGTGCCTTGGGTGATTTCCCCTACCTTTCCTTCCCCACGATAGTGAGAAAAACGGGCGAGCACACGTCCTCATGAGCTACCTATCCCGCGCTGGTCATCATCATGATGACCAGCGCGGGATAGGTAGCTATATGGCGGTGCATCCTGTCTGTAAATTCCGAAGTGACATTGTTGCCCCACCGAAGACAGCATTTCACACGCTTTCCTCCCCATTAGGCTCGTATGCGATGCGGAAGTCACCTAACACGATGCCCTAACGAACTAATGATCTGAGCGATCTACCTACGGTTGCGAATACAAGTCTCCTACACGGAACATACCGAATAATTCAAACAACAACAAAAATGCAAACAAGAAAGGAAAAATACAAGATGCTATCTGCTTATTCGTTCGTCCGCAGAGTAGCATACATATACGCCGGTGATCCACTCACACGCACAGGTCTGACTGGCCCACCACCGCCATTTGCTGCCGTGTTTGCGCCGGTGACGGAGTCCACGAGTGAATCACTGCTGGCGAGATAAGCAGGATCGTTGTACAAGCTTGGGTTGTATCGGGAATAGGACGGTCGCGACTGCTGAGATGCCAAGGACACGTTCGACTGCCGCCTGGAAGCGCGGGAATCGCGACCACCACCATCGGCGCTGCCTGTCGACTGTACTGGCTTGGCCTGGGAAGCAGGTGTCATCCCAGCAGTGGCGCTTAAGCTATCGCGCCTGCGGCGCCCCTCCGACGTGACCGAAGGATTACTGTCTACGCTTTGAGGATAGGGGGGTGGGTTGTATGTAGCGGACCGAGATACGGGAGGTGCGGGGTACGTGACTCCAGCAGGCACTGGTGACGTCGCGTAGAAAGATATAGGACTCCTCGATCGGCCAGTCTCTCTCTCAGATGAAGATCTATATGGAGCAGCGTGATGCTGAGGCGAGGCACCACCCGTATTTTGGGGTATCACTGGGCCCTGAGGGGAGCCGTTGGCGATCGGCGACCGAATGAAACCCGGGGGAACTTGGCCATCTGACGGAGCAGTATAGATCTGCCCTGCCAAGTTTGCTTGGGGAGTCACTGAATAATTCGGGATGACCGGCGAACTGCGACCGCTAGTTCCTGGAGGCGCAGGAACCGGCAGAGGGTGGTGGGCGTGGTCGGGACTTAACAAGCCATTGACAGGAACGCTTCCACGTCCCCTCGATGGAGCATCAGATGAGGGCCCTGACTGCCATTTGCATTCAATTAACGTTAGTTGATCCAAAAAAGGGCAAGATGAGGTAGTTACCGGAGGCTCAACGTTGATCTCAGGGACGGAGCTATCTGACGAGAGCGTTCTACGGTGATCTCTGTGTTCACTCCGCGCCTCTGAGCGACCCTTACGTTCAGAAGCCGACCGTCGGTGCCGAGAATCTGGCTGCTGTGGGCCTCTGGGAGGCGAAAGTGGTGTTGGCACTGTGATATGGGATGGGCGATACCTCGGAGGGCCATCATGAGGTTGTTGAGAACGTGACTAGGGTTGGCACAAAAAACAGACAAGTCAATTTTGGTAAGTGGATTGAAATACTAGACACATACACTATCAGGCTGTTGTCTCCATTGCTCGGCTTCTGAAGGGTCAGAATATCGCAGTTCATCTGCAAGTCGCTGTTTTGCTTTCCTGTCCCGGCGCAGTGTCTCGCTGCTTCTCATTTCTGGGAACGAATTCCGCCCTGCCTGGGAGGCGGATGCAATCGTTTGTGAGTAATCTGACATACGTTCCGACCGCATGCTCGTGTCTTCAGGGATGACGCTCAAACCCTGGGAACGATCTCGATGCCTGGCACCGGTCGGTAGACCAACTATGTCAAGCTGAGAAATAGTCGAAGCTGCAGATTCATCGGGAGAACCCCGACGCGGAGGGGGGTAATCATCATACATGTAGTCACGGCTCCTGCCTCTCTCCGAGGCCGGCCCCAAGGTTCGTTGAGAAGGCGTTGGAGAAGGTACGACGCGTTGTAATTCGTGAGGAGGTGGAAGAGAAATATTATGGTTAGCATCAGCCGTTGGAATATAACCGTCTGGGAGGACATCAGAGTAGACCCTACTCCTCGGCGGCGAATTCCGATTGGAAGTAGGTCTGCTGAACGGCGGTTCGGTAGGAGGGCCTGCCCACGGTTGAGATACTGACTGTGGTCGAGACGTCTGGCTGGTGGTTGCCGGTATAGAGGGTATACCAGCAGGAATGATTCGTGTCGGGGTAGAAAGGACCACTGAGTCAGGCGCATGCCTCAGGGAACTCCTGCTGGCACTGTCTGAACGATCCCGCCTGCTGCGGGAGCTGTGACGCTGGTTTTCAAGTGATGAGTTGACTGGGGTTTCGATACGGTGCACCTCAGGAGCAGTCCTAGAAGTGGAGGGTGGTGGGATAGGGGTGGGCTCCTCCAGGACCTCGATTTCTTCTGGTTCATCACGGCCCTCGAGTAATCTGTTCACCACCGCGGTAGCCACCTCTTCCATATCGTCACGTGGATCATCGATTCCTGTTTCATAGACTTCCCTGTAACCCATTCTCCTACCTCGGCGAACACCCTCTTCGAAACCCAATCGACGACCCTCCTCTCGAGCCAATTCTATCAAGCGCTCCTCATTCAGCCTACGCGCCTTTGAACGAGCAGAGACGGCCGCAGCCTCTGCTTCGTCACGCTGTGCCTCAATAGCCTTGAGTACGTCCTGTGCACGAAGAATTTCCTTCTGGGCATTGTCCAGCTGCAATTTGTATAGCTTCAGTTCCTCCTGCGCGCTTGCAGCTTGTCGCTGAGCGGCCACCCTGGCTTCGTTGATAGCTCGAGCTCGCTGTATCGTTTCTTCTATACGCGCTTCAGCGGCGTCCGCGCGTCTGGTTTCGTGTTCGAGCCGATCAAACGCAGTGTACAGGATTTTGCGCGTCTGTTTCGATTCGTACTCCTCGTTGACGAGCATTTCCAACAAGTCTCGTGTTGATGCGGTAGAATGTGCTCGTTCGCGCTCACGACGGAACCTGACGCCAGGACCGCGAGGTATTCGTCCCGGCGGGTGGACATCTTCGAAGGGGGATGGTGAGAGGAGCGCTGTTCGGGGAGAGAGCGAGGCTTGGTCAGATTCAGATGTACTTTCTCTATATTATAAATTCAACGGTCATGGCCGGGAGCGTGTATATGCCACATACAGTTGAACCGGCCACGGTTGTGACATAGTTCTTCGGAAGAGAGTACCGTGAGTTGCAAATACAATGTGGAGATTTCAACATACCTTCACGGTTAATGTTACGGGATATTGACAGGATAACAGACAGAATACAGATACAGCGGATACCGACAAGGGTACCGAAAGACCATTCACAGATAAAGTGCTCCGGAAGGATAGAGCCGCACTAGCCGCGTCTGAGACAATAAGGTGTGATGGTCACGTGGGGCCTATCGGATATAGACAGAATGTGACATTACTGAGTCATGTCACACTGTATATCTGTCTTAGCCACACAAACCTTATTTTTCCATATCATCTCTGAATCCACATCCGGCAAGGACAGGAGAACAAAAGCATGAGGTATGGAGAACGATACGTGTTTCTGCTCGTCTGCTGATATTTTGTGACCAGCGGAAGTAAGCTCTCAGTGTCAAGCGTGCGGGGCTCCGTCAAAGAGCTTCTTGCTGCCGCCAATGACGAGAAAAAACGCAACTTCGTGGAGACAATCGAGCTCCAAATCGGTCTCAAGAACTACGACCCCCAGAGAGACAAACGTTTCTCGGGAACTGTAAAGTCATAATCATGCTCGTCCGATTATCCTGTTCTTAGCTGATCCTTTCGTTGCAGATTGCCCAACATTCCTCGCCCTCGCATGTCCATTTGCATCCTCGCCGATGCGGCCGACATTGATCGTGCCAAGCAAATTGAACTCGAATACATGTCCGTTGACGACTTGAAAAAGTATGAATATTGATCACCTCCAACCGAATACCTGACAACCTCTCCGCGCAGGCTCAACAAGAACAAGAAACTTGTCAAGAAGCTCGCCAAGAAATACGACGCTTTCTTGGCTTCCGAGGCCCTTATCAAACAGATTCCTCGTCTGCTTGGCCCCGGTCTCTCTAAAGGTACGAGTGGTGCTGTTCCGTATTCGCGAGTGGCGGCTGATGGATATACTCACGCCAATCCGCCCCACAGCCGGAAAATTCCCAACCCCGGTTTCCCATTCAGAAGACTTGACAAACAAACTCGTTGAAGTCCGCTCGACTATTAAATTCCAGCTCAAAAAAGTGCTTTGCTTGGGTGTTGCCGTTGGACATGTCCAGATGACAGACGACCAAGTGTTGGCCAACGTCATGCTCAGTGCGTCAATATTAACGCAACCTTCTGATTTCGATTTTTATGTGGGTTTTGTAGGTATCAACTTCTTGGTCTCACTACTGAAGAAGAACTGGCAAAACGTCAAGTCGCTGCACATCAAGAGCACGATGGGCAAGCCTATTCGCATATTCTAATCTTGTATTGTTAGCAGGATAAGAGTTGGATTCGTGGAGTGGGATTCTGAAGTCGAGCACCACATCTGGTATCATAATGCAAAACATGAAGCCCCGCACGCTTGGACCAACGGCTTTGAAGTGAGGAAGCCGATTGGGAGCTGATATAATACCACGATGTCAGGTTCTTGTTTCATTTGCTGCTCCACCGTATCTACTCATTCCCATGTACTTGTCGAGTATGCTTTCATGACATGTATGCCATGATAGATATGCTGGGTTGGCTGCGCATGACAACTCATGCCAGCACGGTTCTCAGAGATGTTAGTTAAGCTCCACGACCATTCCCAAGAGATCCAGTTTAGTGCGATCGCTTTACACCCCATTCGTTAGTGTGATCACTTGACACAGCCCACCTGACGCTTGACGGGTGCCTTTCCCGACAAAGGTACTTGTCACTATTCCTCAATCAGTCCGACCCCAATGTCCAAGCTTACCTATCTTGAGCGATTTATAAGTATAACAAACGGCTTACCTTTTGAAACAGACGGAAGAAATTTAGATCCAGACGCTACTGAGTCTCAGCAATGTCAACCAAGGTTCGAGCCTTTCGGGAAACCCCATCAAAACGGGGCACAAGACGGAACATGCCCAATTCCCAGTGCTGACCTCGAAAAAAAAACTCGGAGCCAAACCTTCTGTCAAATACCTAATGGTCACGTTGGCCCCGATTTTTTTTTTCTCTGGGCATAGAGCGTAGGAATTTTTTTGTATATCGTAAACTCGGTGTCACCCAATCGCCCTCTCTCCACTGATAAGGACCGCCAGCTATGAACGTGGTAGCAAACGCACTTTAGAAGGCTTTAATGGTGAGAGAAGTCTCTACGAAACTGATGCTGACGGATAGTTTCGCACCAGCTGGCTGCGGATAGAAAGATCCGGCACGGAAATCTAGATTTACCAGCAGCTCACGTGACTGTGGCTGCCGTCATTTAGAATCCGCGTCGATGATCGCTTGATGCATTTGACATGGCGCATCTATTGTCAGGTCCCAGCTGTTTGTGATGCAGCTGCTCGATATCGTTACCAGAGACAGTCGCATCTCACCATTTACAGTGATGCGGCGGCGGCGGTGGGTATTCAAAAATCGCTTGAGGGCGAGCGCGACTCTTGCGCTCCGCCAAAGCCAGCCACACCAGTGCACCTGGTACTGTGGTGTCTGGCTTTTTTTTCGCAAGCCGCAGCTGGCGCTGGGGGTGTGACAGTCCAGCTACTAAT
This sequence comes from Xerocomellus dryophilus, assembly GCA_038089495.1. Classification (NCBI taxonomy): domain Eukaryota; kingdom Fungi; phylum Basidiomycota; class Agaricomycetes; order Boletales; family Boletaceae; genus Xerocomellus; species Xerocomellus dryophilus. Next base: position 7,322 of record JBBPKY010000614.1, read on the forward strand.
CCGTTCGTTGCAGACTTGCAGTCTCTCATGTTTGTTGTTTATCTCTTCTCCGAATCAGGGCATTTCGGCATAGACCCCCCATACACGTCGTCGTTGTCAAGCAGATTCTATAGTTCGACATGTCCTCGTCGTCGGTTCCCCACTGCGAAGGCACTAGGGACCCTGGGGCCGGCTCCGTGAACCAGACCGGCGGCCAAGTACATTCTGCGGTGTAAGTAGCGTTGACTGTAACAAATTCTTCGAATATTTACATACCATCAGATTATTCGCCTCATAGGGCGCTGTATCCTGAAGGTACTTATTACATGTAACGGTTATTCGGTCGTAACTGAATGTTGATGCAGCCGCATCGCCATGTGCTACACGGCGCTGGGCTGTCCCCAAGCAGGTTGCAACACGTGCCGCAATTTTCCAATTCAAGAATGGGCGGGGCACTTTGTGAAGCGTGTACAATGAATTACACCAACTGAGCCACGCTCTTAAAGGAGGAAGTGTGGGCGCGGGTGCGGCATACCAGCAGCTCCGGAACCCGAATGTAAGTAAAGGTTGCTTCATTGGTGGGGGACCAGGTACGTACGTATAGGTAACGTAGATTAACTCCTTCAGGGTTGTTCTGATCTTGTACCGACATCGTAGATCTTCAACCAATCACGCTCCATGATGGGCATGCGCGATTATTTCGGAACGATAACCGCAAGGCATCTAGCTTGCCTTGAGATTCATGACGGCGGATGGGCGAAGAACATTCGAGGCCTCATTACTTTTCCGGCCCGGGCGGCGCTTCCGTGACAGACAACAAGTGCGGCGGTTTTTTAAGTTCACTATACACAACGTTGATCGAGACCATGAAAAAGGTGGGGTGTGAACGTGCCTACGACATGGTAGCCTTTGGGTGTGGGAGAAACTCTTGAGAACGCCGTGTCTGCATGTCGCCGACTAAGGCGCATACTAAAGAGAAGATTTTTGTCACCAGTGGATTTTTCAGTGTTTACTCCCAGCTCGCTGTGTGGTCGGCACAGCGAAATTGTACCGATCTCTACAAGGAGAGGCGGTGATCTGGACTGTGGCCTTGAGGCGTTTTATGGGCATGGAGAATGGATCTGCCGATGCGAGCGGATTTGGAGAGGCGTTGACGGATATAAACTTAGTTGAGTTGGTGAGAGTTGGGATTCAGAACTGACCTCGCTGCGACGGTGCGCCGCATCACCATCATGCTATATTGAATGTGACTGATCGGCCGGCAGAACCGTTGACGGTCCTTGACGGACGAATGGGCGCTTTGATTCAAATAACACTACAAGTAAGTGACTTGGTAGGATTGTTTCCATGGTAAGAAAGTTCAAAGGCGGGCTCAATGTGATTGGGTCCACAGGCGGCCCATCAACCGATCAAGAGATGTCGTACTCACATGCCAATGAAGGAAGACAAATGATTGGTGATCGCACGTTGTTGATACATCGGTTACGTCTAGGCGGCACCGAAAAAGGGGAGGGGGATTGGATTGGCGTGCCTGATCACAAGAAGATGAAAATCGCCATACGCACACCGCAAGGCTACGCTCAATGTCGCTTGGTTGCAATTCAGTCAGCTGTTCGATTAAGCCGTCCATTGGGCTGGACCGCCGTGATGGTGGAGGCGTTGACAGGTCACGTGCCCGAAGGAATGCCGGCGTTAATTGGACGCGTGGAAATCAAAGTCGACCTGTCAACGGCGGCTGACTTGGACGAGCTTATTTCGGCGACGAAATGACACTGGTTCCAATGCAGGTGACATATGGAGCGGCTTTTGATGTGTGTGTATGAGGTCGTTTCACACCTGGAGAAGACAGAAGCTTGATTGGGAAGGTGCAAAAGGTTCCGCGCCGAAATTATATTTGCGCATCCGTACAGGACGGCAGCTGCCGGTTAGCGACGAGATCCAAGATAACGGAAAAGCCAAAATGCAGCCCAAAAGAGAATTAACAGATTTCAGGGTCCGAACGTGTCATCGAATATATTGCTGACCTCTACACCCCATTTATTTCGTATTTTCACCTGGATTTATCGCCTTACGTATTTTTTCCGTACCGCCTTGACAGGTGCTTCCTCATAAGCCTGCTCCGAGTCCTGTTCCTCCGCAAGGCTTGATCCCGTCGTCTCTGCAGCCCTGCAAACAAATATCCACTACTTTGTCAAATGCCCCGCCACTCCACAAAACACGACTCCGCGGACTCTCAGGTCTACTCCCAGTACCCCTCCTCCCAGTACCTCTCCGACTCAAGCCAGTCCTCCCCGCCGTCCTCCACCTCTGCTTCCCTCAACCAGCCTGCCCCACCGTCGGGCACGAAGAAAAAACATGTCTGTAGCACTTGTGACCGTGGCTTCACCACCAGTGGCCACCTTGCCCGCCATCTTCGCGTTCACACAGGTGAACGAAACCACAAATGCCCCTTCCCCGGCTGCGAGACTCGGTGTTCCAGGCAAGACAACCTGCAGCAACAGTAAGTATCGATGTCCCTCCTATTGACGTTGCGATCCCCTGTCCGTTCGCTGTTATCGTACTGTCTCGATCTACTTGCCTTCATTTTCGACCCTGGACGGAGTTACAGGATTTGTTTCAGCCAAGTCGACCGACATATCACTGACGCATTCATTTAGCTACCGTATCCATCTTTCCCCGGGCTCGCGGAGGAGCTCGAGCTCTGCCACACGTGCTGCGATAGCGCGTGCCGTTGGCGCCAATGGTTCAAAAAATAGTCGGCCTTCCTCGGCCATTGTGACTCCCGAACGCCTGTCCAGCGACCCACCCTCTCCCCCGCCTGCCTTGGAACATGCGATAATTCCCCCTCCCCCCGACTCACCCCCGGCTCTCGTACAAGCATTTACTGCACACCATGTACCCGTGTACAACGATAGTATGCACTCTGGGAGCAGCTCGAGTCGTTCTCCAACTCCATTGGAGAATGCTTATCCGATGATCTCGCCACATTCCCAGGGATTGACCAATGGACATATTACCTCGCAACCGTCCTCTATGGCGTCCCACTACACCGACAGTCCGCCGACGTACACCGAATCCTCTCAGCATTCGAGCTACGGCTATGTATCTCCAACCTCGCACGCGCCGGCAACAAGTGCGGTGGATCAATCGTATGATTACTCCTATAACGAAAAATCGCCTTTACCGCGACTTCAGTCCTCCACCCTTCATCATGCGTCTATGGACAATATCCATGATCACTCCCCCCCTTCTTCTGCTCATCTCTCATCTGTCTCTTCTCGTCTATCCATTTCGCACATCTCACATCCGCAGTCGTATCCGAGTCATTACCATGCGGTCAGTTCGCCGTCGCCAGATTCTTGTCACTCCGTGTCCCCTCATTCCCAGCCTTCTGGCCCACCCACGCCCAACTACTCTGCCTATCAGGATGACAGACACGATGGAACTACATACCATACCATGGAGTCTGTATCCGATCACTCGGGGCTTGCCAACGGTTACGTGTCTTCGCAGACCCATATCATTCATGGGAGCTACAACAATTCCATGATACCACAACAAAACCTCCCACGATACGATTCCCCACCTCCCGTCTTGGCGCCGATCCAGGACGAGCGAGTAATCCGTGGTGATATCCGCGTCTCGCATGTGCAGCATTCTCCAGTGTCCAGCATCCCGGCAACGCCGCTGTCAAGTTCATACATACACTCATCCATACACAGCTACCCATATCATGCACCGCATCTCTCCCTCAACCAAACAACATGGAAACACGACGCCCTTCTGCGTGGGAGATCCTAGGTTGACCACCTGTGTTTGTTCACTGTTCAGAACCCCGTCTCTCCGGTCTTTGTTAGTTCCCCTTTGCTGTGTGTTTCCTCTGTCTCGTGGATCGGTTTCTCTGTATCATTCTGTCTCACGACGGGGACGTTCCCTTGTCCGTGCCGCCTACATCACTATCACCAGAAATACCAGAAGTCATACCATATAGTCCATAACCAACTGCATGATACTGTACAATATTGTTTATACATCGCCTTTGCCATCCTATGTGACCCTCAGCATGTGCCTGATGTACAGTGGCAGTAATGAATGCTGTGAAAACCGAACCATTGCTGTGAGCCCGCTGAGGATTGGTCTGCCGTCGATCATCATCACGGCGGCACGGCCCGGCTGGGAACGGAAGGGCAGTGCAGTGCTGGCACCAACTCCGACTGTACCTCACTATTACTATAAGTCAGCGTCCTATCTAGTACACATATCAACCAAAAATGCCCAGCGACCTCGACAGGTGTGTTACACGCCTTTGATGCACGCAGTTCCTCATTATTATGTCCATCATTTTCCCGTACCTCCGATCAATTTTCGTGGCCTAATCAAAAACGAATCATCTCGGTCGACTCCAGGCAAATTGAACAACTAACACGCTGTGAACCAATATCCGAGGAACAGGTGAAGAGACTATGCTTCAAGGCCCGTGAGATCCTCATAGAGGAGGCAAACGTTCAACCCGTGGACTCTCCTGTGACAGTGAGTCGTCAGCTTCGAATTGAGCTCATGGATGTGAATGCCCAGCGGATTGCTTTTTTGATATCCCCCTCTCCACACGCACGTTTGTGATTATGAATCGCAATAACGGACAAAAGATCTGCGGTGACATTCATGGCCAGTTTTATGACCTTATGGAACTGTTCAAAGTTGGCGGGTTTTGTCCGGGAACGAATTACCTTTTCATGGGTGCGTCTATCTATGGCGCCGTGATGGGTGCTCGTGTCCTACGTCTCCAAGTGTACTCATACATGATTGCCGCAGGCGATTTCGTGGACAGAGGGTTTTATAGTGTAGAAACGTTCCTGCTCCTACTCGCTTTGAAGGTCCGATATCCTGAACGCATCACTCTCATTCGCGGAAACCACGAATCTCGTCAAATCACGCAAGTCTACGGATTCTATGATGAATGCCAAAGGAAGTATGGGAGCACGAACGTGTGGAGGTGGTGCTGTGAAGTGTTCGACTATCTCGCTCTAGGCGCGATAGTGGACGGCCGGGTGTTTTGCGTGCACGGTGGTCTGAGTCCAAACCTTCAAGCCATCGATCAAGTATGTATTAGCCTATCAATGGGTGGCTCCGAAACACGCGCAGAGGACTCAGCTCAATCACAATCTTTTTCGTCTGGTCTCCGCCTCTAGATCCGTGCTATAGATCGCAAACAAGAAGTACCTCATGATGGACCAATGTGTGATCTGCTCTGGTCAGATCCGGACGGTGAGGTTTTCTCGTTGCTGCTGACTTGCTAAAGTTAATGTGCTCGATGGGGCGCGTGACACGCTAGACATTACTGGATGGGGTTTATCTCCGCGGGGCGCTGGGTTCTTGTTCGGTGCTGACATCACCAAGACGTTCGCTCATAACAATGCTATTGACCTCATCGCGCGCGCCCATCAACTCGCAATGGAAGGTTATAAACTCATGTTTGACGGAACCATTGTCACCGTGTGGAGTGCTCCTAACTATTGTTATCGGTGAGTGTTTATGGTCTCCACTTCCGAACATGCGAGTGTTGGCCTTTCATCTGAGGATCAATTTCCGGTCATAATACTTTCCCCTCGTCACAACTTTTAGGTGTGGTAACGTTGCTTCGATTCTTGAACTGGATGAACACCTCGCTCAGGAGTATAAGGTTTTCTCGCATGCCCCCTCGGTAAGTTCCAGATCTCTATCTGGCTTACATAAATATCCTGGGGTTTTTGCATCCACCTAAAGGCGATATGCGGGGTTGCCTCACCGCCCATCGCATAATTGGATTTTTGGATAACTTTTTTTACGATTCCTCCACTGACCGCACTACACTGACTCCCTCCCGCATAGGATGTCCGTTCGATTCCAGCCAAACGTCCACCCGCAGACTACTTTCTCTGATGCGGCCCGAATCAAAAGAAACGTGTTTTCTTTCCATTCCAATGAGTGCTCCCATGCCGTGACACGGAAGATTTATCATGCGTTTTATGCACTGCGCGTGTTTTAGGCATGGCCGCTCTTTTGTTCGCACCCTCATTCCGATATTTTCTTGCTCGGGAGCGCCATTTCTATACCCTTTTCAAGCGGTTTCTCGGTCGCGGCTCAAGAGCGTGGGAGTGGGGGCTGATCCATCAGAAGTCAAGAGTAAAGTTACGAACAGTGGTGTGCCTTTAGGCACCGCAAGGACAAGGTTTTGTATGCGTGAAAACCACAAGGTCGTGTCGGAGCAGTTGATATTCCACGTCGTGTGTACACCCCGAATTAGATTTAGTGCTGAAACATGGTTGACCCTGTTCAGATGTGTTGAATCTAATTCGATCGGAGGTTTAGTAATTGAACGGGGTCAAAGGGGAGTGAGGGCAATAGGTTACAACTCTCAATCTAATATCAATCTCGCGAACAGCCTCACCGCAGGGCTGTGCGCCGCGTCTGGGAGACGAATCTACTTGACGCGGGTAAACGTTCCGCTGGCAGTTCTTTGTATCCCTCTCACAAGCTGACGAAGCCCGGGAACCTAATGGGTCGAACCGAAACACTTCCATCCGGTCTCGTCGTCTCATGCCATGCGTGCTGGATCAAGAGGTTAGTCCGTATGAACGTGGACTTCGTCGATGCGTGTTCAATTGACGGTCGCAGAGGGGCATAGTGACACAAGCGAGGTATTCAAGTCAGGACCGGGATCCGACAAGGAGAAACCAATTGAATGAGGATTATTCATTCGTCGGCGGTAGACCAAGTCGCGGAGTCAAGCCCACACATTCACGGAGCCTGTACACAGAGGAGCATTGTTTAGCAGGGGCGGTAGAAGTCAAGCTTTCAATTGTTGGCATGGCTTGATTTGGTGAGGTGATTTAGGAAGGTCCCCCCGTCTCTGAGTTGATCATCATCTCCCGAAAAAGCAGGATCAGGCGCATCCACACTCTCGACACTCGGGACAATCCGAAGGCGGTACCACCCAGGAATCAATATTATTCCAATGAATGTTTCGGTAGAACGCTCGCCCGACGCCATCGTCCTAGGACCAAGGTTGAAAGGTTGTGCCCTACTACTACCCCACGTGCCGCTAATTTCAGGAAATGTGGCTTATTTATTCGCGGCAGGGAAATACTTCAAGTTGCACTCCCGACGGTCAAGCGACCATACATTTGGAATGACACGCCTCCAAGATTAGGGTAATGGCAACTGCCCAAAGTCCGATGCGTTTGACTGCGTATGTATGTATCGACTCACTGCCGAGAGCAAATCTAGTACTAGTACCCGATATCGGCGGAAAAGGTCTGGGGACGATGAGTGGACTGCGGGGTCGGATGAGCATCCTGGCTGAACTGATCTCACTGTCGAAAATATTGAAACAACCGATCATCGCACATTGACTCACCAATTTAAACTTTCTACGCGGATAGACCAACTGTTAGATTTAGCTGGTTTCGTCAGTTTCGACAATTATTCTTACGCGCATTAGAAGGGGCGACGACAACTGGCAGTCCTGTCCGCGAAATGCCACCTTGTCATGCACTAGTGCGTGGGGTTCCGATTTATTCGGTTCAGGGGATGGGTGCGCCACATAGCTCTAGGCTCAATTCGGTAGCGCTGCTATCTCGATCTCTTGAGCGGCGGCAGTAGTTACAGTAGTTACATCAAGTCCAACTCACCAGCTAACCTTTTTCAAGAGTTCAAAAAGCCTGTGGGAGTTTTCTATTAATCCGCAGAGACATGTTTGTAACGCTGTTGCTTGGTGACTTTCCACCAGCCATTTGAGAGTTTCAACTTTATTGAAGGACGGCTGCAGAGTCCAGACCTGCCAACCACTATTTTAGTAGCGCGGGAACGACCCTGAATTTACATTTCCTTGTCAGCCGTGCCTCCACAACCGATAGTACTTACTGTCTTTGCGGATTCTACGAGTAATAGGCTATGGCATAGTCTCTGATTAGTAAGTGAGACAATGCGATGATCACCTATTTACTATTCCCTTCTAGCAGGTTTTCAATGATGACTTGACTCTCACCGAGTCAAATCCTCACAGGCTGGTATTCTCTTATGTCAACTTTCTCTGGGCCCAAGCTAGTTTACGGAAACAAGTGTGATGTGCTGCACTTGGCAGTGCTCCACTTCCTGAGAGCAACTCCAAGTCATTATATGGTTTAATTCAAATTGAAAATGATGGCAACTTGAATTTTCTTTCCTCTCTTCACTTTCAATCCTCTCCTCCATTTACCAACGTAGCCAGTGAAAATGGCTATCATTCCTTTACTCAGAGTAACCATCTTTAGTGAGGCTAATAATACCGTTCAACTGCAAGGAATGAGCGTCTAACCACATTTCCAGTACTCATCTCACTCCTCTCACTCGTCGTGTTGGGCATTTGTGCCCACATCGAATACCTTGTTGCTGGGTATACGGATGCTTACTTGTCTTTTGCCCCGCTTGGGCTTGGTGTAGCATGTCTGACGATCCTTTCCCTCCCACTGTTGTGAGTGAAAATCCTGCCTTCGTTCGTCTATCGTCTTGACAATGTGAATAGTTTGGCGTTGGGTAATCTTCGCCATCGCGTCTTCACTTCCACGATTCTATTCGAAATCATCTGGTTTTGTACGTAACGGCCCGTCGTTAATTTCTAGCTATCTGACATAGGTGAATTACATGGCAGTTGTTTTGTGGATTCTGTGGGGAGGAGCTGCTGGTGCTACTGTCACCGGAAAGTCATATCACTTCCCTGCTGGATGTATTTATGACAATTGTAGGCCATAGTCTCGTCAACATGAAATCGTTGAAGTGAACTAACCGTCTTACAGCTCCCGCGGCCAATCAGATTTGCTACGAATTCACGGTAGTAGAAGCGTTTGCCTTCTTGAACTTCTTCTGCGGTGCGGTCCTTGTTACTGTCATGATTGATGCGCTTATATTACGTCCTCAGCGTTCATATACTACGATGTCATCTTCTTGTACGCCATCATCAACGCCATCCGTGGTAGAGGTATCTGGACCACTTCGGTCAAAGAAGCCGCAACCGGCACCGCTGGTACCGTTTACCCTGGTGCTCCAATGGGTCAACCTCAGTTCAACGCAGGGCCTACTACACAATACCAGAATTACGGCGCGTATCCTCAGCAGGTCCTTCCCCAAGGCTCCCCTGCCCAGCCCTACAATGCATACCCCCAGCAGGTTCCCCCTCCAGGTCCACCTACCCAGCAGTACAACGCATATCCACAACAAGCCCCTCCTCAAGGTTCCCCCATCATTCCTCCGGGCCAGAACCAGCCATATAACTACCCCCCTGCTCCCGGCGCTCCTCAGCAACAGGTTGGCTACAGTGGCTACTCTCTCAGCCCAACTACCAACGACGTCACTCTACCCCCGCAGGCAAACTATAACTCCTACCCTGTTCACGGTTCCCAGGCCCAACTTCCACTGCCTAGTGGGTATCAAGGACAGCAACAACAATTGCCATCCCAACCTCCGTATGGTTCACAACAGCCCATCATTGTGTAAGGATCTATCCATCACTCGGGCCATGTTTTAGGTAATGTTATTGATGCCCTATGCGGGGCATCCGCACAAATTTTCCTCGTCGCCTGCCCTAGGTCGAGCGTAATCGACTCTGTTACGATACAGACATTTCTCGTGCCAAATACTCGTTGCTTTTGTCTGTTTGTTCATTAGCTAAAAGTGGTAATCTCGCTCGTGTCTCATTGTTCGAGCTTGATGGTGCGTCGACGTGCAGAAATCAGGCAGTTAGGATCACACAACGCGGCGTCATTC
>JBBPKY010000615.1:0-17063 GCA_038089495.1 Xerocomellus dryophilus
GCATTTTTGGTACACTTTTGGTACACTTTTTAGTACATCTTTGCTATCCCTTAATCACACTTTTCACAAGCCACTAATGCATGTTTAACCTGCACTGATATTAGTTAACAAATTGACAATGAATAGTTTGTACAATAGGGAAATTCTGTGGGCCTGTGGATCTGGGAGAAAAGTAGTGTGTTACTGATGTGCTTTAATGGTATGTTCAATGCTCACCATATATATAATACTAGCAGATACCCATGACTTCGCCACTCATGAGCGCTTAAACTGTAGAAAATGAAACAATTAATTTTGAACTTGAATTCGTGCATGTCATTAGTTAGTTTCTACCTGATTCAGATGTTAGATATGCCAGCACCAGCTTGGCACAGCTTTGCTTGCCTCAACCATTGCTGGGGGGATATACTAAAGGCTAGCTACTAACCCAGCAATTTTCAAGTCATGACTTAGTTTTAGGCGCTGCAAGTTGCTAGTTAGTCAGCAAGTGGGCTAGTGGCCAGCCAGTCAGATGTGTGAGTTGTCTCAAAGTCATGAGTGAGGATGGCCAGCCAATCAAATATCAGTTTTGTCTCAAGTTCTCACGAGTGTGCTAGCTACTTTAATATATAAGATAATACTGATCAAGAAATTCAGTGTCATTCTCCTGTGCCTGTGAATCAATATCCAGGCATACCATGTCATCAGATTGCACATCATGATCTTCAGAGGATGCATCATCTACACTCACCACCACCACCACAATCTATATTTCCTCCTTAATTCCTTCCACCACCACCACCTCTTCCACAGCCCAACATGCTACCATTACATCCAGTATTCCCACCTGCTCCTCTACCTCTGCCTCAACCCTTTCCTATTCCAGAGAATAGAGTGAATTATAATAACAGATTGTTGGAAGGATTCAATGCCACTCATCAAAATCGTCATAGCAGAAGATCCAATCATTGCTTTGCTATTGCTTAGCCTGCCAATGCTCAACCTGGTCCTGCTCATTCTCCTCCTGCAATACCAAATATTCAGCCATATCAGCATATCATTGACTTCCAACATGATGCAGCTCATGAAAGGCAACAGCAGCTACAGCTACAGCTACAGCAGCAGGAGATAGGGTAGCAACAGCAGGCTTTTCAACAGATGGAGCAGCAGAGACAATTGGAGCAGCAGAGACTTTATCAGCAACAGCAGGAGATAGAGCATCAAAGACAATTGCAATAGCAACTATTGATACTATAATCTCAAGCTTTGCTTTTAGAAGCTCTTGATGAGCATAGTCAATGTTCAGCTGAACAATATGACCAAGATCAGCAGAGACAACAACGAAATAGTGCTCATTCTAATTCTCCTCCTTTATCACCATCACCATCACCATCACCATCACCATCACCATCACCATCACCATCACCATCACCATCACCATCACCATCACCATCACCATCACCATCACCATCACCATCACCATCACCTTCTCCTGGTCCTCCATCACCTAGACCTTCTCAAATATCACAATCACCACCTGCTGTTCCTGTTTCTGTTTCTGTTTCTGTTCCTGCCCCACCTGCTATTAGAATACCATCTCCAAGACCTTCTTCACCTTCTCCAAATCCAGATCCAGATCCATCTGATTCCAGCTCCAGTGACTCAGATGATCTTTAAGATGGTAATAATCCACAGCCTCCACCCTTACCGGTTCCTACACCCACCTCGTCTGCTACCACCTTGCTCTCTCGTATCTCCTCTCCTGCTCCCTCTGACACAACCTCCTCTCTTACCACAGTTAATACTGAATACGGACCAGACGAAGAAGCAGTTAATCGTAATTGCTCTTTTGTCATCCAAATTGGCAATAACAGACCTATCCTATCCGCTCCCAAGCGGCTCCTATCCGTCCCTATCACTTGTCTGCCCGTGTCTGCTCTCACCGAGTATTTTCGGTGCCACGGTCGCGGTCATTACCGAGAAAATTGTTCCCACTACGTCTGCCCTCACTGTCACACTTCCACCCCTGGACATCCCCAATCAGCTTGGCTCACTGTCCAATGCAATGTTTGTAGCAGATGGGGTCATTCCGCCCGCTTCTGCCCTACCCAGATCTGTTCTCGTTGTGATACAGGAGGTCATGTCGCTGACGATTGCCCACTGGAGATTCTTTCCCCTGAGCAGGCCATCCATATCTTTGGAATCCCTTCCAACTCTGGATAGGAACGTCCCTAGGGGAATTTTGGTCGAACCAGGAGTTCGACTGTACGAAGGGGGTAATGTTACAATTCTTCTTGTCCATACATGTGTCTTTCTCTTTTCCTTTCTCCGTTGAGCTATTGCCGGCCCGGGTATGTTCTCTCTTCGCTGAATACATTGTCTCCATCTCTTTGATGGGACCACCATTTCCCTTGTTCTCTTGTGATCACCTCATGCCATTCCTTCTAGTCCTACCAGAAGAGGATATATCTCTTTGTTCTCATCATTTACGGACAGCGTGTCTCCTCTAACTAGCTCTCTCATGCTAGTTACATTTTCCCAATTACTCATCACGTTTCCATTGTGTTCCAGAGGGTTCCTTGCTTACGCGTCGCTTCCATCTCCTTCTATCACATTCTACGCTTACGCATCCTCTGGTATATATACCTCGCTGCCATGTAACTTAGTCTCTATTCATGATCTACACAATACAAGCATACCTTCTAGGAATCCTTAAGCCGCTTGCTTAAGTCTCACCCTTTGACCTTGGATCCGATCTTAACCTTGTCTTGACGATGTTGTGTCTCTCCGTGAGTTCCTCCATTGAGACATCTCTAGAATGCTTGACCTCCAGTTGGTACATCTCATGTAACAATAAACTCATGATCATGATATAGAAAGCAAGCTTGATATGCTAAATGGGATGGAAGGAAAAAGGGATGAACAAAGGAAAAGTGAGTTTCATCATATCTACAGTATGCATACATACACATTGCGATGAACTGACCATCATGACAGAAAGTGCACATGAAATGGCTGGCCCTTCATACACATGAAGGAATGCAAAGGATTTGGTATATTCATTGACAGATAAAATATCTTACAGGTTATATTGATATTATGTTTAATTTCAGTTACAATTCACAAGTTCATCAGTAGATTCCCTGACCATCCATCAAGAATCTTATGGCATGCAGGATTCAAGATGTACATGCCATTCACAGACAAATGGTTGATCAAGGTGAGCAGATGAATGAAATAATCTGAACATTATATTTTCATGTGGACTGTTTACAGGACTTGGAAAGGATGACAGTGTATTCCAGAGCTGGAAGTATTCTGGGTTTGGGACTTGGTGGTTGACCTAGAGATTGATCCGGCCCTATAGGCTCCTGTGGATCATGACACAGAAACAGTAGAGAGGATTTGGAAGGAATGGGTGGAAACTATAAATGAGAAGATGGTGCAATCAAGGTCAGTTGTTGTTCAAGATTGGATGCTACAGCCAAGTGTCAGTTTTTCCCAGGGTTCAATGGCCCTTCAATTTGGAAACGTTAGCTAATGATGTCAGTGGGTGGATAGAAATATATTTACTGCCAATCAGGGTTGGGAGTCCAATGAGTGGAATTCTATTCACAGGTTCACAAGCATGGAAATATTGCTTCACCAAGTCAATGACCCGACCACTTGGGGAAACTTCCTAGATGGAAAAAATATGAATCTGAGGCCTCCTATGTGGGCAAAGCTGGTGATTGACTCAGTGGTGGCTTGTGATGATATGCTGAATATCCAAATCACTCAAGGGCCACTGTTGAACAGAAAGAAATAAGTGTATGTGGTATTCCAAGAAATGTCACTGATGGTCCTCCAAACTTCAACAATAATGTTGTTGGGGTGGAGGCTGGAAACCCATCTAGTATTCATGTCAAGTCCAGATCCTCCAGGCTCAAGTCCGACAGAGGTCTTAAAGAAAAGAGAGGGTTAGTTTGAAGGCAGACTGGAGGTCCAACAGAGAAATAGATGAGGAAGGGACTTAGAAAGGACTTGGTGCAGGACTTATGTGTTGTGCCCTTGCCAAGGTCATGTCCTTGATTTCAGAGGGACAGAGGTAAGATGAGACAGAGGTAACAGAGATTATAAAGGGGACCTTCAAATAGAAGGAGGGGAGACTTAGTTGATATATGAACTGAGGTCCTAGATAGTATATAGGGAGTTTATATACTACAAGTCCAGATTGGAGATCAGACTAGGGAATGGAGGAGGCATATGAAAAGGTACTGAGAACATATGTAAAGATACACAAAGACATATGGAAAGAAATGGAGAATGGAGAGAACAATAGGAGACAGAATTGTGGCTAAGAAGAGCATGTAGAGTAATGTAGATAGAATGTTAGGGTCAGAGAGAGGAATGAAGGGTCATAAGGATAAAAGGAGATAACACTAAGTAGGTGTGAAGGCTAAGTAGGAGCTTCGATCTGGAGTGGGCATAACTCTGAGGCTAAGTCCTAGAGGTGGCAGATCTCCAAATTGGAGTTGGCAACGAGGGAATCAGAGAGGGTTGGGAATGCATCAGGAATGGATATGACAATTCCTGACATTCCTACCATGATTGCTGCAAAATGGAAATGTACATCATCAGAAATGTTGGAGTAAAGGTGTGGGCAATTATGCACCCCAAATGGAATCTTTGCAAAGGGTCTTGTGAGGAACTTGTCCTATCATTCCAGCAAGTAACCACAATGAAAGAAGGGAGGTTTTCCAATACAGATGTGGCCACAGTCTGCCTTGAAGCCGGGAACATGATGTAAGTAGACCTGGATTTTAATTCTGCCATTGTTTTCAGTTTGACCATTGTGTTCCACATAGGTTTCAACCCCCAGGAGTACTGCACTGTGTCTACACCCCAGTGCCATCAATCTGCAGTGGGGTGCACTTGCATAACGCTCAACCAATAATACATATGTCATATTATATAAACCTATTTAAAAAGATACTGCCAGGCCTGAATTTCTTTTTCCAACTATATAACTTTTCACTTCACATCAAAGGCAACCTGATATGCTCACTCAGCTAGGAATATGCACTTCAGTTCTTGCATGAAAATGGCCTGGTTGGAATGGGGGCTAGCTTGGCAATTGGCCATCCATATGTTGGATGAGCATAGGATCCATGGACCCCTTGAATAAGGTAATGCATGCCTATACCTCTCAGGATCCTATGCCAGAGTGCCACAGTTAGACCTGATAGTATCTTGCACACCTATGTGAAATATTGAGTGTGTAGGGGTGCCAGTAAGTTGTTGATGTATGTTAGTATATAATACATCAATAATGTGTCAGTGTTTAAAGAGGCATGCTTGCCTCCTGGTGCTAGTATAGATGACATGAATATTAGGGTGAGTTGGTGGCAGCATGTTGGAGTTAGGAGGGGCACCATATGCACCATGAAGGTTTGGGATAGGAAGAAGAACAAGTTGGTGTGATAAAGAATGCCAACTTCAAGTGGAAAATAGTAATGGGCTTGTGTTTGGCAGGTCTGCAAAGTGATTGGCAATAGGATGTGGCATATACTGTAAGGATCAGGGCTGGAAAAATCAGTTCAGATCATACTTCTGAACCTATCATATCTTTGAATCCCTCAGCATAATGGGGCTAATGTTAAAGCACCACTTATGGTGAAATAACATAAAATAAATGCCCCCTCTATCTTGTCCACCACTGGGACTGAAACACTGCCTATAAAGTGAGCATAAAGGGTGATACAAAGAAGCAATGTTCTTGAAGATATTTGAATGGTCAGACAACAAGCCCTAAGGTGTTGCAAGAGACAATGATAGCAAAAATTACTGAAAAGTGGGGCTTTATTAAATGTGTGCATAACTTTAGCACTTGCTTGCAGCTAATGTTCACCTTACATTTGGCACTGTATGCATGCTCCAACAGATACTGATGGGGCTACAAACATGCAAATGGAAGAAGGTTGTGATACCTATTAGCCAGCAGCAGGCTATGGATAAGCATTCATACTCCCACTACATCACATGTACCAATCCCTTTTGAGATATCCTCGAACAAAGATAACCTTTACATCATCCTATATGCCTATAGTGGCAGCCCCCAGATGTCCAGCATTGAAGACATAATGTAGATATGCATCTGCCACATAGAGATTTCCTCAGAGATCTTCCCTGGTAATAGCTACCATTGGATCCTCTTTGTAGGACCCAAGAAGGATAATAAGAATTTATTGGGCACACAGTATCATGCCATTGAGAAAGCAATCACATCAGACTCAACTGCATGATTCTACAACCAAGCAGCCATTCCCATACATGTCTCTGCCAAGCTCCTGGTCTGCATAGCTATTGCCCAAGTGGAGATCTAGGGGCATCTTGACCACATTTTGAGCACCATTCCTGTTAGGCATGGAAATCCTGGCTAGAACTGCATTGCTTGGGCAAAAGAGGTACTGAAAATGGTGGAACTGGATACTGAAGTCCTTGGTACATGTGTCCTAGGGTGGAAGAGGGCCAAGAATGCCTCCATGTTGTATTGTGTACAGAAGGCAAAGGTCTATCAGTTTTATGGACAAGAAAACTTTGATGCATTATAGCCAGTGACATTTGACTTGATGATAAATATCAAGCTGATTCTATAAATGTATACACCTATATATACATATTCAGATGTATATATAGAACACTTGTAATCCATAAACCCTCTGTTACAAGGCACATACTTCTTTCATGGATGTTCCCAAGCCACAAGGGCAATGGTCAATGGGTAAAATAACAGATAATGCAGATTATAGTATATTAGATAGACAGAACTGATGTAAAGTTTAAGTAGTGGCAGTACTAGGAGCAGCCAGTTTGGATGAAGTTTGTATAGTCAAGATGGATACATGGGGGAGGATGAATTGTATAGGCAGAAAGGTGGGGAAAGAGGGGCACTAAAGAGAATTATAATAAAAGATAGACCCACAAGTTTAATATAGCTAGTTGATGCTCCAAATGTTAAATGAAGTGTGGGTTATCCATGTATGTTTCATTGCATGCTGTGTTTAATGAGCTCTCTAATGTCAGAACCCATGCAATTACTGTAGTGATTAAAGAAGACACCTGATTGATTTACCTTGAGGGTCCTTGAGCATTGAACCAAATAGCTTGCCAAAAAGCCATCTACCTAACTATGTTTCATTCAAATGTCTTATAAGGAACCCAATATATTAGACCTCATGACTAAAGACATGAGCTGGCTACTACTTGTCATTGTTGCTTTGAAGGAGAATTTGAATAAAATAGACATAAACTTATCCCTGGAACTTCTTTCTGTTCTAACTCCTAAAGAAATTTGCTGCAAACCAGCAGGTAGCCCTAGTAAATCAGAGATACCAAATACACCAAGTGTCATTAAGTGTAGTGAAATGTCTAGTCATTATCCAAAGCAAAAGCAAGGCTAAGATCACAGTTGACAACAATTGCTCATCAACTAAAGTAGAAATGTGTACACAAAGTGTAGCAATGGTCTTGGTTTTATATAATCCTAACACTAGTGTATATTGTCATTGCCATTGTGGTTGTAGCTGTGTTCTCAAAAATCATCCTTGGCTCATTCATGTCTTTCCTTCTGTGAAAATTTCTTACATTTTATAGTTATTATTAGAACATCAAAATAGCAAAACATCAAGACATCAGCATGAGCATATTTAAAGCAATATAAACTCATGTTATTAGAAGAATAGAAGTGGGCTTATAAGACACAAAGAATGGGCCATGATATTCCAAAAAGGACAGCAGAAAATACTAAGGTCAATAAAAGAACACAAGCTAATGAAGGCAGGGAATATATACTATAGAGGGTATGTCTGATAACATTGAATATATACAGCATATATGTTATATAATTAAATAATAGCTGAAAGACTTTCTATATATATCTAAGGATTCATTACTATGATATAAAAAGGTATTGCAATATGAAGTGTCTATCATCGAGTGTGATAGGATCACAGGAAATGCTCTAATCTTTTTGTGTTCTTTCATTACTTTAAATTACCACTCTTTGATACCTTTTGTATTGTGGTCAATCAAATAAAGCACTAGTCATTAATATGATATTCATTCAATATATATACATATGATGGTTGATTGAATATGGGCTGCTGTATGTTTGTTGAATTAAACCAAAATCATCCATTAGCTATTCAAATGATATTAATGAAGCTACTTAGCATATGTGTTTTGGAACATACTATGCATATATATATACAAATGCATCTTATATCAGCTTTCACATCCCCCTACTATTGTCTTAAATAAAGCAAGATCACTAAACAGCTATTTAAATTATATTTCCTCAATATATTCACCATATATATATTGTGATACAATTAACTATTGTTTCTGATAAATCAAAATTATGGTGTTACACAAGATGTATTCAAAGGAGTTGAGTGTATGAGGTTGTCTTGACAGAGGTACTCATGGAGAGATACAACATTGTTGAGGACAATCACTGGTCTTTGACTAGTGTTGCAAGAAGGAATGGCTTAAGGATTCCAGAGAATACACTAGATTGCACAGATCAAGAATGGGAACTACAGTACAGGCAGCTATGTACTTATATCATGTGATGTGTCAGTGAAGAATGTCATGGAACAAGATAGAAAGGCATGAGTAATTGGAAACACGTAACCAGTACAATAGAACTGGTTAGAAGAGCAGTGCTGTCCATGTGAGATAAGAAAACAAGGTGAGACTATCCCCTTCTGGTAGTATGCATAGGGAACGGCGTAGGGTTATCACAAAAGAATAAATGAGACATTAATGCAATCAAAGAGACAAAGACAATGAGTCCAACAAAAAGAGACCATGGTTGGACTGGCATGAGCATGACAAAGGAAAAAGAAAAGATATAAACATGTGTACAAGAGGAAGATCATAACACATGGACTAGCTATTTATATGATACACTGCAAATGTATATAACATCTATTGCCTATGACATAGCTATACTGCATATATATATTGGATTCATTTTCTGCCAATTCCTCTTAATTGCTACAAAAACATTCTTAAAGGCTAATACTGTGAAATGTTATATTGTTATGAAAGTCTACTTCCACGTGATTGATTAATTAATTATGATTGAACCATAGGATGTGTGTCCAAATCATAACAAACTATGGAACCAATGGTCCATTGAATCTGAATACAGTATTACTCTAGTATTATCAAATATTTTCTGCCTGGCTTATCTATAGAGCATAGAACATTAAAATCATACTAGAGGCAAAGAGAGGGACTCAAATGAATCTGTGGCCTCAAATATTGGTCATAACACCATAATGTTCCCATGGTTCTGGAACAATTCTTTCAATATTGTATTCTTGTTTAATATAGTGAACAACCATGTAACTATATGTAAAGTATGTATGACTCCAAGTGTAGGTGCCTGGGATTCTGTCAGAGAGGGAGGCTGGGCTGCCTTAAAGGTTGGTTGTGTAGATAGGATCAGAAAGTGAGGCCAAGGACAATGTCAGCTGAGTTTGAACATAATGGGACCAAACAAGGAAATACACATGGCAAATTATGTGGTATGCAATAGAAATTACACATCCAGCACATCCAACATACCCAATGCAGCCAACATAGCCAAAATAAGTGTCAGCCTTGGCTTCAATCCTCCCCTTTCCCACCTCTCTCCCATAATCTTTTAATGCATCTATAATGTCCTCAATGTCAGCAGTAAAGTATGTGTTGAGTTTGTTGCATAAGAGATTTGGTTTCAGCTTCATGAGGCATGGGAGGTTGTCAAATACATTGCTTGCCACCTCCATCTCTGGAGTTATTGCTGTTGAATTGAATTCATTCAAGATGTTTCCAGGGCTTGATATGGAACATGTCTGGTAAGAATTCTCATACATGTCCACTACTAGCTGCTTGGCAGTTGAAATCCAATTAGTGGGCCAAGCAGTCCTGAAGTTCTGTAGTTTGTGTTGAGGGTCAGCATTCTGTCACATCTGTTGTGACCACTGAGGTATGTTTATCCCCTTGTATCTTGTAGCTTTATCTTGTCACTCACTCTATCTAGCTATTTCTGTTGAGATACATTAATTGTAGCATTTCTTCACATCATCATGACAGCTAAGCTAATTCCATGCAGTATATTCCTGGGTGAAACACAAGTTAGTTAAGAAACAAATCACACGATTGTGCTGAAGGCACAACTGATGGGTGAAAAGTGCTAGTCAAGGATATATTGTCATCAGGAGGATGTATTACTGGTACCAAGAAGTAGTAAAGCATATGATAGATCTAAATATTTCTGTCGTGTTTTGCCATTTCACCAGCAGACTCGTGCTTGAAACAATTCTTCCCCCTACACTACATACAAAGGTGAATTATTTTCAAATTATATGATATTTTTATGATATAAATCACATAACAGCCAGGGCAAGCAACAGCAATTGAAATGAACAGGAGAGCGAGGTATCTTTTCAATATCAAAGTTTCAACTACATCACATGGGCCAAAGAACACTCTGCTATAGAGTGTATTCTGGCTCTAGGTTTGTATCAAGCCTTTCTGAACCTTTTTGAACCTTTCTGGACTATATGTCCAAGTTAGACCGGTCCACTCTGAGCCCATCTACCTATCATCCAGAGCTGTGTTAGTCTGGTCAGACTAACAGTCCCTGCTTTAGATTCACCCATTTTGACATTTCTGCTGTGTTTTAATGTTTTGGTTTGATTTTTATAGTTTCCCAAATGTTATTCACAGTAACTACACAGTCCTGGGCAATGCCTGGACTATAAAGAGTTTGTACCTAGCATTTCTAATACATCTTCCTACCTTTCAGCTACTCCCAACCATTTTACTGACCACCTTCTGACTTTCTGCATGTCCGAGTTCACCATGGAACTTGTGGACCACATCTCCACTCCTCCTCAACACTTCCTACACTCTGGACTTTGTCTGGTCTACTTTCCCATGGTTCAGACAAGTGTTGGACCATTAGTATCTCCTATCCCCTTGCATCCCTCAATCTGGGACTTCATTTATCATCTTTGACCCTCTTTGGGAATGAGCTTATTGCATGTGCAGATACTCCTATAGGAAGTTCAGGTGTTGATAATCCTGGAAAGGTCAGAGGAATCAATGCTTCTTCAGGATAAAGAAGAATAGCACTACTTGTGGGGATATAGATGGGATGATTTGCCCTGTCTTAAGGTGTTAGTCAATTAACACCTTACATGTTTCTTGTTCTTTTGGGTTAAGTGGGTAGACTTTCGTGATCTTAGGGGCAAACAAGAATTTAAGTTTAATGGTATGGTCTGGTATGGTCATATGAGCAGTGTAGTGGAAGGTGGTCATGAGTCTTTTTGGAGAACATATCTTCAAAGGTTTTACACCATTCAGGAAGGAAGTATTCAGAAGTCTTCACTTCTTGCACCAGTTGGGTGGAAATAGTGATCTTGTTGAGGTATTCACAGTATGGTTCTATCTGGGGGATGTACTCACTGAAAGACTCAACATCTCTAGACAAATACCTTTGTGAGCAAAGACAAGAGAGTTCCATATTAACATCCATTCCAAGCCAGCGGAGCAGGTATCTCTTTGGGAAGAGGTCATCGTCATTGTAGGGGAGAAGTTTGGGGAAGGATAGGGTATTCTTCCTCTAGTCGATGTGTGGGTTCTTTGACCTTAGTTATGGCATTCCCAGGATGATTTGCTTACGGCCTAGGCTGATGATTATTAGTTTGAGATTCTCGGGGTTTTGGAGGAGAGCAAGTCATATTTGGACTTTCCATGTGATGGTTCCCTTTTGATTGGTCAATACATTGACATTAAACATGCAGATGAGTTTGGGAAGTTTCTTCAAGGGGAAGTTAGCAAGAGATAATAGTTCAAGGTTCATGAAATTTCCAGTAGCTCCAGAATCTATGAGGGCAGTGGTTTCAATGGTGTGTCCTCCTACAAGTAGCTTGACTGGGAAATGCAAAGTTCTTTCATTGGTGGAAGCTACAAGTACATGACGAGAAGTCTGAGAAAACAATATTGAGGTGGCTTTTTGTGTTAAAAATCTGAAGCAGGGGAAAGGAAAGAAATTTCTTTCTTTAGTTCCTTGTAACACATTTGGAGGACCTATAGAATCTCTGCTTCATTCTTTTCCTAGGTTTTCAGGAAATTGATGAATGTTTCAATGGTGAAGGGGGTTCAGGTTATGGTAGATATGGAAGTTGTGAGAGGAGTGGTCTTGGTGATCCAGCCGGCGATGGTGGTGGGGATAATGGTCATGAAGAGGATCATGTCCAAGAAACAACTGGTCAATGAGAATAATGTTGTTGGTAATCCCTGCCTTAGAGGACAGGTTCTGAAAATCAGTGAGGTACTATTGGAAACCATCATCCATGATCCCATCAGGATGTTTGAATGACTTCTATATAAGGTTAGAGAGTTCATACTGTGAGGTAGCTTTGAGATTGTAAGGACAGAATGTGAAAGTGAAACTTTTAATGAATTTGTCAAAGGCTTTCTCCTTGGGGTCAATGTTTGGATTGTCTAGGGTGTTGAGCTAGTTTTCGGAGAAAGAGACTCTGTGTCCCTTGCTCATCTTGTTGAGGGTAGTAGTGACCTTCTGCTCATTGGAGGTGTGTACATTGTGGGGTTGACTTTGAAGTAGGCCTTTATGGCCTTGATCCAATGCATAGCATTAACAGGTTCTCCAGAGAAGTCAGTGGGGAGGGCTGCTTTTAACTTGGTGGCATGGGTGGACACCAGTGCTGGGGATGCTGGGTTTACTGGTGCTGGGGTGGTACTTGAGATGGATCTGGGGGGCTTTGCAGTGTGGGGGTTTCTTGGTCTCAAGGATATTGGGGTGGACTGGGGTGTTGGGGTTGAAGGTTGGTTTTCTTTGTCATCAGAGTGGTTGAAGAGCCCATAAGCTCATCTTAGGAATTGTTGGTGTACAATGGCTAGGATGATGCAGTGCTGCTCCTAGTTAGAAGAGAGGGAGGAAGTCTCTTGATCTTTTGTTATGTGAGACATAGGAAGAATCAGAAGTATTGTGGTATATTTCCCTTAATCTTTGAACTCTTCACTTTTCCTATAGAAAGCCAGGGGTAAGCACTTCATTTCATACACTCATAAGTTAGGGCCCAAGTTAGATGCGATTTGGGGGTGTTGACTTTAGTGAAAACCATGCAAACATTGGAATAGTTGTTTGAGCTGCTGTATGTAAGACCTAGGAATTGTGATATTCTGGAATTCTTGTAGCTCAACTCTGGTCCTCCAGACAGACCCATCTCCACTCCTACACTCTCAAACTCTGGTAAATTCTCACTTAGGATATACATTCAGACTTCCGGACATGACTTGATAGATTCTCATCTTTGCTTTCATTCTTGTTACCTTATCTCTTCTTCTTCATATGCATTAGTCCTGCTACTCAGCTACCTCCGAACCTGTGTCTCGCTTAGAGCACAGCTCCAGTGTACTTTCTCCTGTCTCCGTTTCACCTAAAAATTCCTTACAATATTTGTTACTAATGCTGTTCCACACTTTGTATATAAACCCTGTACTCCAAGTCTGTACTCCTCAGTTCAAATATTAACTTAGTTCTCACTCCTCAACCTCTGACTTGAACCTTGAAGGTTCTCCTCTGACTCTCCCTTGTTTAAGGTACTCATCAGTACTGGAAACATCTCTATATCTTCGACACCTCAGAACCTCTGAAATCTGGAACCAGACTTAACAAGAGCCACATATAATGAAGCCAAGTTCCATCCAATCAGCATAACTCCAGAGTTCTGGAGTTGGCACCAGAGTGTTCTGTTCTTAACAGGAATGCAATATATATGTTTCAGGAAATACACTATTAGAAAATTTGCCAGTGGTCAAATAAATGGTGCTAATGGATTCTCACACCTTGAAAACCTCCACCCATATTATTTACATCTTGTGTAAATTGTACTTAAAATTGACAAGCCAGTTGTTACAGTTTTACTTCTTTACACGCGCCTGTTCCTCTTTTCTTTCCTTCGCCGCGTCCCCGCAGGACCCGGTATGTTTTCTCTTCGCTGGACTCATTGTCTCCATCTCTTTGATGGAGCCACCGTTTCTCTTATCCTTCTTTAAAACCTCACTCCGTTCTCTTGTAGTCCCACCGGGAGAGGTATTCTCTTTTCTCTCTCTATCCTCGGACAACGTTTTCCTCCTCTAGCTAGTTCTCTCGTACTAGCTACGTGTCCCCATTACTCATCTTCCTTCTATGACGTTCCGGAGTATTCCTGTGCTGACGCGTTCCCTTCTGTCACCTTTTGTGACGTTCTATGCTTACGCGTTCTTGGGTATATAGTCATCGCTGTCCTGTATTTACTCCTCATTCTCGATCTACGCAATACAAGCGTATTCTCTCGAATCCTTAAGCCGTTCGCTTAAGTCCCGAGTCCCTTCGAACCCTAGTAGTGCTCGACGACGCAGTGTCTCTCCGTGAGTACCTCCGTCGAGACACTTAGCCTTTCGCTCGACTTCGATTGGTATGCCTCGCGTAACAAAAGATTGAGAATCTCCCGACGTCCCTCCTATTCAGGAGTAGGACCAACCACCCGTAAACCATTGCACACCAACGAGCCCTAAGAAGAGCCTACGGGCTAAACCAACCCTCTGACGACGAAGAAGAACGACCTTCGCCCCCTCGAACCCCAGAACCCCGCAGACAAAGAAACCCCCACGTTCCCCCTGTACCCCAGCGCCCCACCCCTGCACCACAGAACCCAGCCATAGCACCCCCAGTTAACCCAACACCAGCGAACCCCATGTCTACCCAGTCCACCGAGCTCAAAGCGGCCCTCCCCGCTGATTTCTCCGGAGAACCCAAAGACGCCATACGTTGGATCAAGGCCATGAAGGCCTATTTTAAGATCAACCCCACCCTGTACGGCACTGACGAACGACAAGTGACTGTCACCCTGAACAAGATGAGCAAAGGACAAGGAGTCGAGTTTTCCGAAAACTGGCTCGACATCCTTAACAATCCCACCATTGATGCCAAGGAGAAAACCTTCGACAAGTTCTCCGAACATTTCATCTCCACCTTCTGGCCGTTCGATCTCAAAGCCACCTCCCGCCAAGAACTTTCTCAACTCGTACAAAAGACCTCTAAGCGCTCCGATGGAGCGACTGATGACGGATTCCAGCACTACATCACCGAATTCCAGAACTTAGCAGTTAAAGCTGGGATTACCGACAACGACATCCTCATCGACCAGTTCTCGCTGGGACTAGACCAGCAACTCACCACCATGATCCTCTCTATGTCGACCATCCCCACGAAAATCGCGGAATGGATTAAGCAAGCCAAGATCTTCCACGCCCAGAAAATGAGGATCCTAGCCTACAGAGGCGGAAGAACCCCCACCGCCCTTCGAAACCCTCGCCCCGCCCGAGACCCCTATGCCATGGATGTCGACGCCGTGACGTTGACCAAACTCACCCCGACTGAGCGAGCCAAATGCATCAAGGAAGGACGATGCTTCAGATGCCGTAAGATTGGACATAACGCCACTCAGTGTAATACCTCGCAGAGACCCTCCCCACAGAAATTCTCGCCTCGCCCCCAGAACGTTCGCTCCGCCGAAACGCAAAATCCCGCGACGCCTTCCACCTTGCAAGTCCCCACGACCACCCCCTCCGCCATTGACACCTTTGTCAACACCCTGAAAACCAAAGGCAAGAACGAAGGGGAGATTCTCCAAGTCCTCCAAATGTGCTTCGAAGAGCCTAAGGAGGAAGTTTCGTTTGTATCCACAACAGATTTTTAAAACGAGAAGCCGCCTCGACGTCGCCTTCTCGTGCTTCCCCTCATGTACTAGTAGCTTCCACAAATGATAGAACTCTGCGTTTCCCAGTCAAGCTACTCGTTGGAGGACAAACCGTCGAAACCACCGCCCTCGTAGACTCTGGAGCAACCGGAAACTTCATCGACCTCAGCCTGCTATCCCTCGCCAACTTCCCTATGAAAAGACTCCCGGAACCCATCAAAGCGTACAACGTGGACGGAACCACCAACCAACGAGGAACCATCTCTTGGAAGGTCCAAACTCGACTCGCTCTCCTGCAATCACCCGAAACCTTAGAGTTAATGGTTCTTGGCCTTGGAAGAAAACAAATCATCCTGGGAATGCCATGGCTACGAGCCAAGAACCCCCTCATCGACTGGAAAAAACAAACCCTGACCTTTCCGAAAGTCTCCCCCTCCGAAAACACTGACTTGTCCCCGCAAAGGTATCTACTCCGATGGCTCGGGATGGATGCTGACATGGAGCTCGGACGGCTCCACTCTCAACGATATTCTCCGGGGGACGTTGAGTCTCTTAGTGAGTACCTCCCCCCGGTAGAACCATACTGCGAGCACCTCAACAAGATTACCATTGCCACCCAACTCGCCCAAGAAGCCAAGACCTCAGAAACCCCCCTCCCTAACTGGTGTAACGACTTCGAAGATGTGTTTTCCGAACGAACTCACAACATCCTTCCGCCACATCGCTCGTACGACCACACCATAGAACTCAAGGAGTCCTTCGTACCCAAGGTCGCCAAAGTATACCCTCTTAATCCCAAAGAACAAGAAACGTGTAAGGCGTTCATCGATGAACACCTCAAAACCGGGCGAATTGTTCCGTTGAAATCCCCCCAAGCAGCCCCGTTCTTCTTCGTTCCCAAAAAGGACGGCTCCCTACACCCTTGTCAGGACTACCGACACTTGAACTCTCATACCGTCCGCAATGCCTACCCTTTACCGCTCATCCCCGAACTCATCGACGACATGAAAGACTCCACTCTGTTCACCAAGTTCGACGTACGATGGGGCTACAATAACATTCGTATTCGCAAAGAGGACCAATGGAAGGCTGCCTTCATCACCCCCTTTGGCCTCTTCGAACCCACAGTAATGTTCTTTGGCTTCTGCAACGCTCCCTCAACCTTTCAGTCGTTTATGAACCACATCTTCGCTGACATGATCGCCGAACGATGGCTCAAGATCTATATGGACGATCTAGGCATTCACACCCAGCATGACTTAAACCTCCATCATGAAC
>JBBPKY010000616.1:0-17058 GCA_038089495.1 Xerocomellus dryophilus
TTCTTCCCTCCCTCCCATCCCAATTTAACAGCACTTCACAGTGTTCCAAGTGGCTCATCATGTATGGTTACTCCGCTCTGCTGGTGTATGGAGTTCCTGAGCTCCCATGCACTATGAATTCCATCAGAGTCGCACTACTGCGGCTCGGATTTGCTGGCTTCTCGTCTAGGTGCCTCCTCAACACGAACTGAGACCAATTGGTGCAATTAACACTTGGATTGTTGCTGAGGACACCCAACTACCACCCTCCATGTTCAGTGACTCTAAGAGACAACTCTGAAGCACACACCATCAGAATTGGCATAGTCCCACTCCTATCCCACATGTTTGGCCAGACTTTCAAAATCATATTGTCAAACATCCTCCTAATCCCAATGTTTCAGATCTCACTCATCTCAATGAACCAACTTGCATCTGTTGGTCTATCCACTTCCTTTCTGCCTAAGTCCAATGTATACTATGTCTGAAAGGACAGAAACAGCATCCTGGTCATGAATCATAGGAATGGCCTATACCATGCAAGGGTGACCCTGAACAACCAAAAGGAGGCAGCCCATGCAACCATTGACATAAATTGTTGAACATACATGCTATAACCAAATGTAGAACTACCACATCTGGTACTTGTTACTAGTTAGTGTAGATTACCGTATATGGAATGTAGTTCACACATTTCATTCCAATACATATACTGTGAACTCAGTCATCTGAATTCCAATACATCTTGTTCTCTAACCACTATGTTCAGTCAGATGAGCAGTGTCTCCAGAGACTCAGCATATGATGCTACTGTTAAGAATGGAACACTTCAGTACCAACTCCAGAACTCCAAAGTTGCACTGATCAAATGGGACTTGGCTTCACTGTGTATGGTGCACCCTTGTCAAGTCTAGTCCTGGATTTCGAAGGTTCTGAGGTGTTGGAGATGTAGAGGTGTTTCCAGTACTATTGAGCACCTTAAACAAGGGAGAGTCAGAGGAGAACATCAAGGTTCAAGTCAGAGGTCGAGGAGTGAGAACTAAGTTAATATTCGAACTGAGGAGTACAGACTTGGAGTACAGGGTTTATATATGAAGTGCAGAACAGCATTAGTAACGGAGATTATAAGGGATTGGTAAGTGAAATTGGTCTCAGTTTGTGTTGAGGAGGCACCTAGACAAGAAGCCAGCAAATCCGAGCCACAGTAGTGCGACTCTGATGGGATTCATAGTGCATGGGAGCTCAGAAGCTTCATACACCAGCAGAGCAGAGTAACCATACATGATGAGCCACTTGAAACACATGTAAAGAAAAGGGATAAGGGAGGGCACAGGTAACGCAAAATACAGGACCTGGTGGCACAGGGAGACAAATCTATGAGTGAATTGTACATACAGAGGGTCCAAACTGCGCACCTGGTGGGACAGGGAGAGAACTGGCTGAAAAGGGGTTGAAGCGCAGCTTCTGTGGCCCACCAGGCGGAGTTTGAAATGGGTGGCTGGCGAGGCAAGATGCTTCCCAGTGGCTAACTAGACCAATTAGTCTTGTGTAAACAAGCTTTAAACCCAACAAATCTCCTCCAATGATGAATGGGACACATCTCTATTGAAATATATGGTCAAGTTTGGCCAGCTCTGGGACCTCAACATGCTCTCTGGAGCTCCAACATTCTGCAAGGCCTGCACACTTGGAAAGGACACAGATTCTGGCTGGTCATTGTCAATGGCTTCAGTTGCTTCCCTTGGATCTACTTCATAAAGCACAAAAATGAAGCACTCAAGATCTACAATCAATGGAAAACTGACATCCAAATTCTGCTCTGAATGGAGGAGGTTGACACAAAGACTTCTCCAAGTCATACATCAAATTTATCCGGAGTGACAGAGGATCAGACTTTACAAACAATGCGTTCCAAAATCAACTCTGGACCGATGGCACACTTCTTGAAACCTCTGCTTCATACACCCTGGAGCAAAATGGCTTAGTGGAGCAAATAAACCAATCACTGGCAACACTTACGAATATCATGCTGGAGGAATCCGAACTTCCAAAATCCTTTTGGGCTGATTCCATGTCCACCACAGCTTACATCTCTGCTCAAAGTCCAACCTCTGGACTTGACAGAAAGGTCCCCTATCAAGTCTTTAAATCACCAAGTTGATTCAACATTCTTCCACCCCTTCAGATGTTTGGCTTATGCCTACACACCCAAGGAGCAGTGGGGGGGGGATAAATTCTGATCACATGGCAAGAAATGCATTATGATAGGGTACACCTCTGGACAAAAAGACTACAAACTGCTTGACATCAGTCATCTCCAACCACCATGTCACCTTTGACAAATCCAGAACCATCTCCAGAGTTGAGCCTGCTCCATGGAATGCCCCTGCTATTGAGGGACAGTGAGAGGGTCTAGTTCCAGAGCATCTCCAGCAATCAGAGGAAGACTATGACAATCACCATAGACCAGCAGAAGACATTCCCATACCTCAGGAGGCCAGTCCAACCAGCCCTGACATCAAGAAACTTGTAGACCATCTTGACTAACTCCAGTTAAACAGAAATCAGACTTAATTACCAGCTCCTGCTCCAAATGCTGCTCCAGCACCAAAGGCACCTCTGGCTCCAGCTCCTCCCACTGCTCTGGCTCCTGCTTTTGCCCAGAGTGGTCGACAATGGCAACCAGCAAATAGAAATCAATCCCTGCATTATGCATTATATGTTGGCATCATTAGCAATGGCCCAGCCTGACCTGTGTTATGCCTCAAGATTTGGCAACAGATCCTCTATCATGGTTATATTTGGCAATGCAACATCCCCTTGTGTTACATGTTATGTTGCCTTCATACAGACAGCTACAGTACCCCTGATTAGGGGGCACGTGGGGGGCACAACTGGTCCAATTGCTGGTCTTTCACCAGTCACACAACTGGACTTTCAATGACTAAGATCAAATGAGACTGGACCAGAATTGTAGAGTAGTTACAAAGTCTAGATCGTAGCCTGTGGCTTCATACAAAGAGAAGGGGTTAATTACTAGGAAGTCTTCACTTCAGTAGCTAACCTTGACTCTATTTGGACAGTAATTACCCTAGCTGTGAAACATAATTTGGAACTGGACCAGATGGACATCTCCACTGCCTATGTATCTTAATGAAGAACTGGAGGAGGACCTGTATTGCTTCCTCTGGAGGGTGTTCTGATTCAGCCTGGATACTATTGAAAACTCCAATGATCATTATATAGACTGAAACAGGCCAGCTGGATTTGGAACAAAATGCTAGACTGAAAGCTCAAAGATCTCAGATTTGTCTGACTGGGTGTGGAGACATACCTCTCTCTATTCCAGGAAAACAGATAGGTTTGTGTCCTGGTCATTTATGTCAATGACCTACTCCTAGCAGCCACCACTCGGAAGTTCATGACCTCTGTCAAAGCCAAACTCTCCACCACTTTCAAAATGCAAGACCTTAGAGAAGCCAAATATATCCTTGGAATTGAGATCAAGTGGAACCGCAAACTCTGGACCATCTCCTTGTCCTAATCACAGTACTTACACACCATCCTGGAGCACACTGGCATGTCCACTTGCAAACCAGTATGGACTCCCATGGCACACAACCTCCACCTCTTCACAATCAATCTGAAGGATGATCAGACCATTCTAGAGATGATCATTCAGGGAAAACAGGTTTCTTATCTCTTGGTCATAGGGTTGCTGACATACCTCGTGCTTGGAACTCGCCTAGATATTGCCTATACTGTAGGCATATTCAGCCATTTTAGTGCAAAACACAAACTCATGCATTAGGAAGCTGCAAAACGTGTGCTCCAGTATGTCCAAGCCATGAAGAACATGGAACTCTGATTCAATGGCACAGAGCTCTCCACGGACTTAGACTTCCGTGGCTACTCTGATGTGGGCTAGTCCCAGGACCTGGACAACTTCTATTCCATCTCCAGTTTTGTTTTTATTAGCAATTGTAAAGCCATCTCCTGGTCCAGCAAGCTATAGAGCATAGTTGCTCTCTCCACTATAGAATCAGACTACATTGAACTTAGCAATGCCAGACATACCTCACCTGGCTTCAGTCCTTCTTTGAGGAAATTGGACATCTGCAGAAGGCCCCCACAGAGTTACTCTGTGATAACCAAGTGGCCATCATCTTATGCTGTGATCCACAATTCTGAGCCGCACACATGGTGTGGTGAGGCATCCTGTTGTCATCATTGCTGCACACATCATGTCACTACTGTCATTGCATGTGCCATGTTGCGTCCTCATTGTTGCCTCTGATGGGGCATGCATGGTGGTGCTGCTGACTCAATAGGGAAAACCATTGTCTGGGGCATGCCATGCAATGACAGATTTGGGTTATCCATCGGAATCATCATACCATGCATTTTCCTTTGTTTGCCTCCAGATCTAACATTCATTTCTTTGGCATTTAGTGCATAAGGACCTTTCCAAATGTACCATGTGCTGATGGCTGATTAAAAATGAACTCAGCAATGGCATTTGGATATATTCACTTGAAGATTGGAATTGTGCATTTTACCTGTCCATGCTCCCATGTAAGTATTTCAATACTCAAATGGGACATTTGATTACTCAGGCATCTTGCCATCGCATACATATACATGATGTTGCAGATCATCTGCATTAATTATTGTCTTATCATGCATGATTGGGACATGAAGCCTCTCACTGGGGCCCAAATTTGGTTCCACCAGCTCAAGATCCTCATCTCTATATGTATGTCTCAACCTGTTCTCCATAAGCAAACAACTCAAGTGACTCAACAGAAATACTCAAATACCTTCTGTTGTTGCCAAACTACCTCAAGAATGTATTTCAGTGAGTCACCACATCTTTCTGTTTGTGTTCATCAACATAAATTCCTTTCTTCTTCTCTTTCAGCTCATAACCCAACTTGGCAAGCCATCAGCATGCAGTCGCCTCGCAGATTTTCTGACCATCAAGATCCAGTCCCAATAATGGCATGATCACTTCATTCACCTGCTTCATCAAATGAAGGGGTGTAATCTAAAAATTAATTAATTATGTATTTTTTCAATGTTTACTGGTCACTCACCTCGCCATTTGCAAGCACTGTCAGATACCATCATACTGCCAATGCAATCCGCTCATTATTCAATAATGTTGGGTGAGTGTGATGATTGCTTTTGTTTGTCAGAGGTGGTGTACAAAACTGACTAATATATCTGTAGAGAGCACAAATTTCTTGCAAGTCATGTATGGTCCCTTGCCAATAGACAGCAATGGCATGGCTTGCCTTTTGCATTGGCCATTTGATTTTCAGGTTTGCTTGATACTTGGTGTTCAGATTAATGAACTGCTTGAGCAAGCTGAGATAAAATGTTGAGGTAAATGATATATATTTTTTCACTTGCTTCAAAAGATTGTTGACTATTTCAAGAACTGGCTTGGTGTTTGATTCTATGACTTCATTGTCACCCATTATGTCCAAGAATGAGGTAAGTGGGGGATCTGTTTCATCTATATCACTGTGTATTGGTTGCTCAGTTCCAAGTATGATAGCCCTGGCTGAGGATCCAAGTCCTGATTTGCATGAGCTGACTTGTTGGACTTGTCAAGATGGATTAGTGTAATGGTGGATTTGGAGGGCTTGAGTTCATTATTGCTCAGCACAGTCTTGTAAATGGATGCGTTCGGCATTGGAGTGGAAATACTGGGGCTTGGAGATACACTGTGACTTGGAGAGCCATAGATGGCTCAAACATGATGGTGATTCGAGATTGATGGCTTTGGCAGAAAGAATAATATGATTTTTTTATTATACTTGGCAGCCTCTTGCAAATTGCACTCTTGAAGACATCTTGAGGCATGTCCTGTACCTAAGTATGTTGGCATCGGATGTGTAGGCAAATTCATTGAAGGGGGAATAACCTTTCATATTGTAAACATGTTAATCCCAAGTCATCCACTGCCCCGCTGAGCTGAACATCAACAATACTTACAGTGTGGTGGGTACCCATCCAAACCTTGTGTGCTGCCATTACAGCCTGGCTTGCATACCTTTCGACATAATCATTTGTCTTGTTGCCATCCTTGAATTGTGCAACAGTGTTTGTGAATTCGCTGTGACTGCCAGTTTGTTGTCACTTGCTGACACCTATACAAGTACTAATCTCAGCATCAGATTCCTCATCATCATCACTATCCCCAACACCATCCTCTAAGTCTAAGGCAATGTTAGAGTTATCCATCAAGCTGAAGGACATTCCATTAGACACCAATGGGTTGGTGTCTGACTCGGAGTCAGAATGGTGATATTCAACATCTAATTCCAGCTGGAAATCTGGGTCAAGGGCAACATCTAGAATATCCTGGATGAATCCACTGTCAAATGCTTTCACTCTGGAGGCTTGCTACTGCTTGGCCTGCCTCTGGCACTTTGTTGGGCAGGTCATGTCTTCCAATTTCCAAAATACATTTCTCATCACAAATGTGAACATTATGTAATCAGGGGGTGTTGTTTGGAGAATACAGAATTATGAAAATTGAATCATGTTTCTGTCTAAATTCCCAATTTCAGATAGCCTGGGTCAAAATCACAACCTCAGAAGGGGTGCTGCCTTATGGTGACAGACGCTGTAGAACCTGGTATTTAGGAATAGAAATTCAGAATAAGAAATACCAGTTTCAACACTCCTCACCGTTTATTTGACGATGGTTTGTAGGATACAAGTCAAAGTGCCTTTATTCCATCTTTGAACTTCTGCTTGCCCAAGTTCTTTGTAAAGATATCAGTGAATTGCTGATCTGTGGGAACATAGTAAAGTTTGATTTCTCCAAACTCTACTGATTCTCAGATGTAGTGTTCCGATATTTGGACATGTTTGGTTTGTTCTTCTTGAGTAGAATTAGAAGCTAGGAAGATTGTGCCTTGGTTGTCAACATAAAGAGGTAGAGGACCTAATTGGAATTGGAATTCTTCATATAAATTTTGTATCCAATAAAGCTGCTTCGTAGTTTTAGTCATACCCCAGTATTCTGCTTCTGGGGAAGAAAGTGTAACTCTTTATTGTCACCTAGATAGCCAGGAAACTATGCCATTCCCTAGGAAGATAGTATATCCAGTGGTAAAATGTGATGTTTCAATGTCACCAGCCCAATCTGTGTCAGAGTTCACATGCAATCCATTTTGGTCTCCAGTTCTGGTGTAACGTATGCAGAGATCTTTTGAAGATGAAAGATAGTGAACAATATAGATTGCCTTCTGCAAGTGTTCTGCCGTAGAATTGGACAAGAAGTGTGACATTTTAATGACTGCATAGGATATGCCTGGTCTTGTCCAAAGCATTGTGCACATAGAGCAGTGATCTGATGACTGACTGATAGTGACTTCAAAGTGTTGCATTCAACTGCCCTTGGTTAGAATCAAGTCACAGATTATACCCAGTAGGAAGAGGTACAGAGAGAGGTCTACAATCCTCTTGACCAAATCATTTTACAGCTTTCTCTGCATAGCAGGTTTGGTCTAGAGTAATTGTGTGCTTCTTGTGATCTCTAGTACTCCTCATACCTAGATACTCATTGGCTGAATCAAGATCTCTTGATTCCCATCATTGCATGAATTGTTTCTTATGGTTGAGGTTTTGTGTTTTGTTACTACTTATAAAAAGAGCATTATCAATATAAATGAGAAAGATGATCAATTCATTACCCTGAATCTTGAAATAAGTTCCTGGGTCCGCTTTGCAATGTAGAAATTCTATCTCCAGGAGACTTTTGTATAACTGCTTATTTCATTGCAGTGCTGATTGCTTCAATCCATAAATGAATTTCTTCAATTGACAGACTTTTCTCTCTTGACCCTTGACTATGAAAACTTCTGGCTGTTCCATATAGATTTCTTCATCCAGCGTGTCAAAAAGATAGGCAGTCTTGACATCTAGTGCTTTGATTTCCCAATCATGAAGTACTGCTAGTGCCATGAGTAAGCAAAATGTTTCAAATTGCATAACTGGAAAAAAGGTTTCTTCATAGTCTTTTCTGAAGACTGTGTGAATCCTTTAGCAATGAATCTAGCTTTCTTGCAACCATCAGATTTAACAGCAAATACCCATCCCCCTTTGATAGGTTGATGACTTTTAGGTAGGTCTACCAATTCCCATACCTTTCTCTTATGAAGGGATTTTATTTCCTCATTCATGGCAGCCATCCATAATCCTTGATCTTCCTTAGATATTTTGAGAATGTCTTTATACTGTTTAGGAAGAGGATTAGATGTTGCGTCCACAGCCATTGATAGATGATATCATATCCATTTCGAGAAATACAGTATTCCAAGATCTGGATCATCTTCTTCACTTGTGGGAGTAGGATCAACCATCATTGGCTCCTGAATAAGTGCAAGTCCTTGTAGATCTCTCTCAATTTGGATAGGAGGTCTATTCCCATATGTATTAGCCAGAATGATCTAGGATATAGGAATGCAAGAGGATCTCCTTGCTTTGACAGGTGGTTGAAACGAGACTCTATCATGGATTGTTGATTGATCCTGAGGTGGACAATTGCAAAATTTGGTATGAGTTTCATTAGGGGATTGACAAGATGGTAACTGGACTTGAGTACCAGCTAAAGGAGTTTCCTCCTCCACAGGATGTCTTTCCCTTTTGGGAAGTGGGTCGGTTATAAGTAACCTTTGTCGATCTAGTCTCTCTTCTTCTTTGGAGAAGGTACCAGGAAGCATATATTATTTATGTTGGTGCTTGTCTGAGATAGAGCTCCAATGTCCGGTATCAGGTGTAGTATGTTTAACACCTGGTCGAAGTGGTGATGTGTGATATGACAGTGGATCATTCGTTCCCAATGACTATAAAGAATCATCAAACAGACCAATCCATGAAAGATTATCTGTTGGTGGAATCTAAGGTGTGACAGATGGTGAGTGTTGCCAGAAGCATATCCAACTTCCGGTGGGAATAGTGAATTGGGATATTGACCTAAATCTAGAGGTGTTGGGACAAGTATATCTCAAGAGGGTTCTGGATCCCTTGGATGAGAATCGTCAGGTGGTAGGCCATCAGATGCTGTAAACAAATGTTTATCTTTGACTGAAATAGGGATATGTCTGTCTTCCTTGTCTCTAGAACAATAAGGAAAGTGTTTCTTATCGAAGATGGCATTTGTAGACATAAATACTCATGTCCTTTCTTTGGACCAAAAAGCAATAGCCTTTAGTGTTTGGTTCATACCCAATAAATATCATCTCCTCTGATTTAGAAGACAATTTGTCTTGTTGTTCTGATGGAATAAAGACATATGCACATGTTCCAAAAACTCTAAAGTAGGATGCATCAGGTTTGGCTCCATTGAATGTTTCAATGGGTGTTTTCCAGTCATGATGACACATGGGTTGTCAGTTATAGATATGTAATGCTGTTTCACATGCATCTTGCCAGAATGAACATGGTAGACAAGCATGTTGGCATATGGCTTCCACTTTTTCAAGTAAAGTTTGATTGAACCCCTCTACATGACCATTTTGTTGGGGTGTGTGAGGAACAGAAGTCTAATGAGTGACTCCTCTGGTACAAAGAATGATTGAAGTTTTCTGGCCATAAATTCCCCCCCTCAGTCTGAATGTACAGAGGTGAGCAAAGTGACCAGTAAAGGTTTTAGCCCAAGCAACCATAGCCTTGCAATGCTAAAGTGCCAGGGCAAAAGAGATCGCTTGGACAGTCTTTCCGAATGCAATGATCCAATCTTCATGGCTGGTAATTGCTTTGGATTGCTTTGGAACTCAAACAGAGAGCTGGAAGAGGTCACCAAGGTCTTGGGACTGCTTGGCCTCGACATCAAAGAAGTAGTGAGCTCCAGAACTTTGGCAAGGTCAACCGCATATCCCTTGACAATGTTGAGCCACTGATCTGGGGGGAAGTCTGGACATCCTGGTGCAAGAAGGATCTTTCTGATGACAAAGGTGGGATCTGCTGCCCAGTCATCAAGGAGGTCGAGGCACTGCTACACCTCTGGTTCGAGCCCGGCTCAAAGGACTGCTGAGGTCCTTTTCCATGGAAAGAGATCCTCATTGATAGCCATCCTGTGCTGCTTCTTTGACCCCTCTTGTGTGCCCTCTGACTCTGAGTTGATGGAATGCTCTCTCCTGTTGTCCTGGACATTGGTTGAATTAGGGATGAAGTTGACATTGAGGTTGGGTGTTGCTGAATCTGAGTCAGAAGCGGTTGAGGTGGATGTGGCGCATTTAGGGGCTCTTGAGACTGGACTGGCTTCTGCTGCTTCCCTGGGCTGACTCTGTCCACCAAACTGCTGGACATCATCAAGGATGCTGATGTAGGATGAGAGCGCCCTGACAAGGTCCTCTTTGAGGGTTCAGTCTTTCCAGAAGTGTGGGCTGCCTAAATCTCAAGAATGGCTTCTACTTTGGACATGCCTCCCTTTCTGAAGTGCTTGACAACCCCAGTGGCTGCCTGGAATGCTGAGGTGGCACATCCTGCTGGGATGGCAAATTCTCAATCTCCCCTGTCAAGTGACTGAGAAGAGATGGTTTGGCTGGAGGAGGATGCATGCTGAGACATGAGGGAAGTGATGGGGCACAAAGTGACTGATATTAATGCAAAATACAGGACCTGGTGGAACAAGGAGAGAACTGTATGAGTGAATTGTACATACAGAGGGCCCAAACTGTGCACCTGGTGGGACAGGGAGAGAACTGGCTGAAAAGGGGTTGAAGTGCAGCTTCTGTGGCCCACCAGGCGGAGTTTGAAATGGGTGGCTGGTGAGGCTAGGTGCTTCCCAGTGGCTAACTAGACCAATTAGTCTCATGTAAACAAGCTTTAAACCCAATTATTGTATTTTTGTTAGGTAATGACAATTAGCACAGGCTCTGCCATGTGATTAATCTGTACCTAATCTTATTGTCTTGTGTCTTTTTGATGGCCCAGAGTCTGTGGCATTTTCAGGGTGGGACAAATGATAGGCAATGATAGTTCCATTCCCCCTTCTATACACTGTACTGGTCACTGTCATTGCTTTTAGTGACTTCTATGGTGAACTCACATATTTATATGTTGCCATTGGCCTCAGTGTGGCTGGCCACAGTCCCATAGATGCTAACTCACCATGTTATTGTATGGATGCATCTCGCAGGTCACTGCACTTTTCCATGATAGAGACTCTTCTGTAGGAAGCAGTGCTTCAGCCTTATATTCACAACTGTCAGATCACCATGCATGAAGGACGACATACCTATCAGTATTGTGTCTTTTTCAAGTGGCACTGTTGTCTTTATACCAGTGCTGACAACCACTTTTGGGAAGACATAGCTATTATGAGAATTGGTTCTCAAGACATGCATCATGAACATGCATGCCAGAGACTCAGCAATCATGGACTACATAACTTCATGGTAAGTTTGTTAAGAATGTCACAGGAACAATTTAGTCTTACCTGGTCCATGACACGGTGACACGGTGACTGAGTTGCTATGGAAGATTGAAGCTGCCATGGTTCCATCAGCCTCATCAAACCAGTGAATATGTACCATCACCATTATTTGACAATGTTCAGCTCATGTTGTTTTGTAGTATGTAATGTACCTGATAAAGGATTTATCAGTCGTTGCATGAGTGCCAATGACAACTTTGATCATGATGGTTCAACCTAAACTACGACCTCAACATATTCCATAGACATAGTGCAGAAGAGTGCTATATACATGTGCAAAAATCGATATGTGACTACTTCTATCAAACAGAAGTTAGTTAGCATGACACTGGCATGATATAGTAAACAACTCACTGATGAATGTGTGCATCTCCCTTTCCCTGCAGCCATTTCAATCTCACAATGCCATGCTCAACTGGATGTATACTTAAGATGCATCATGATCATGTTGTTTACTGGCCACACATTACTGTAATTTTCAAGATTGGGAAACACAGCCATTAAAGAGTTAAACCATGTGAGATATGTAAATGTCAAACATTTGACCTTATCACATACAACCTTTATGAGTACAGTGCTCTGAGTGGAAGTGCATTTAGTGGTATCTAGCTGTTCATTGATAAGGTGGTAGGTGATGGTCTAACTTACCATGTAAGTGTATGTAGCAGCATGCAAAAATAAAATTTGCCTTGAATCTAACATACACACTGTGATTCCAGTCAAGTGCAGACTCCAGTGTGCAGCCCCCTTGACCAGGATGACCAGGTTCTCCTTGAGGCTTGGAAATCTTAGAGTCATCAGGAAGGGTACTCAAGATATCACTGTCAGAAGCAGGGTCCAATAATGAATCACATGAAGTGAGACCCTCTTTACTTGACACAGAAGTTGCCCGTTGGAACCCAACTACTTTTGGGTAAGGGACATGAGCTAGCATGCTGTTGCATGGCATGGGGGAATAATTGCCCAGTGCAGGTGTGGCATGGTGGGAACAAGGTAAGGTGACTTGGTGCACAGCAAGATGAAACTCTGGTGCAGGGATTGTGTGATGAGAATGAGGTGATGGAAGACCTTCAGATGTGCTGAGAATAGTGATCCTTACTGGAGTAACAACATCCAAACTAGCTGGACTGAGGGCTTTCACAGCGAGTAGGATAGCTGGGTAATTTGTGCTGCTGAAGAAGTCTATGTGGTCAGGTGGAGCTGTCTGCATAGAGTTATCATCAAAGAAAGATTCAACAGGCTTGAGACTAGTAGGCATCTTCAGAGTTGTGAAGCAGTGGATGAACTGAGGATTATGAGTCTGTGTGAGGACTTCTACTGAGAGGATGGTATTTCCAATCAGAAGACAATAAAACAGCCAAAACTATACCTTCTTTTGTGTCCCTCATTGTTAGCAACCACTGAACTTTTCTTGGTGTTACTTTTGTTGTTCTTGTCTCGACATTTTGGTAGATAACAATCACTACAGTATGGTTACATGGTAATGCTACTGCATGTAGTTAGTAGCGAGGTTATGGTTGCAGATGAAGAAAGACAAGATTACATAAGTATCGAGGTCTGCAGATATTGTGAATTGAGTTTGAGATCATGTGACTGTGGCATTGGCCAGTGTCCGCAACCCAGTGGGGTTACATGGAATCAAACTCAGTTCACAATATCTGCAGACCTTAATACTTATGTAATCTTTTCTTTCTTCATCTATAAACACAATCTTGCCACTAAGTGCACAAGAGAGTATTATCATGTAATGTTACTGCCTAGGAGATAGTAGTTTGACTTGTGGCATACTGCGCCTAGCTGGTTCATTCGCCTTAGGTGTTAAAAAGAATGAAACATTGGGCACCTCAAAGTGTGGATCTTTTTACCAGAAAGAGCACTTGACTTTGTTGTTTTAGTTCTTCCATCATGTTGTTCGACATCATGCATGTGATATACAAGGAGGTCAACCTCAATACTCTTTACGCTCTTGCCAAGAAAAGTATCATGTTGCATCAGTAAAACACTAGTTTTCGCCCAGACCCACAGACCCACAGACTTGTACAGACCTGTACAGACTCACAGAATTTCCCTACTGTACAGACTATTCATTGTAAATTTGTTAACTAATATCAGTACAGGTTAAACATGCATTAGTGGCTTGTGAAAAAGTGTGGTTAAGGGATAGCAAAAATGTACTAAAAAGTGTACCAAAAGTGTACCAAAAATGCGGTCAAAAATGTAGCAAAAATGTAGTGAGAGAGTCTAGCAAAAGGGTACTAACAATGCGGTCAAAAAGTGTAATAAAGGTGTAGTAAAACTGTGGTTAGAAGGTGTAGCCAAAGTGTAGTAAAAATGCAGTCAGAAAGTGTAGTAAAAGTGTAGTAAAAATGCGGTCAAAAAGTGTAGCAAAACTGTAATGAAAATATGGTAAGAAAGTGTAGCAAAATGGTAGTAAAAATGCGGTCAAAGAGTGTAGTAAATGTGTAGTAAGAAAGTGTAGCAAAAGTGTACAGTACACTTTCTCATAATGCATATGGTAATAATGTATAAATCTCATATTGTATCGACTTTTGGGAGCTCCCAACTTGGTATGCAGGGAAAATGTACATAAATTGTATAATGCATAATGTATACGCTTTAGGGCAAGTTATATGGTATGAGATTGTGTATAATATGGGTCAGGAGAGCAGTGGGGTGATGTCGTGATGTTGGAGTTGTGCCCAACTGAACAATTCAAGGAAAATTAAACATATCTGAGTTTCTGAGTACCTCCGATCCATTGGCAATGCCATGCAGCCTGGAAAATATGAAGCGTAAACCTCAGGGCAAACCTCCTCCCTACCATCGCAATCCAAATGAAGCTGGATTCAAAAAGACATCTGTGGCAACCTCTGCATAACCAACTGAGTCGACGGCCAGAAGACATCAAAATCTTACTTTAAATGACTGGCTGACAGTGTTTGCCTATATGGATGAGCACCCAGATGTTCCACAAGGTCACATTGCTGAACATTTCAAGACTTGTCCTTAGGGTGCTTTAGAATTCATACAGGCGACACTGTCTCGAAAATTAAAGAACCACACAAAGCTCAAAGAGCATGTCCAACAGTGCTGCCAGGCCATTCGAAACGGGGAGATTATTGAGGTGGAATCGGACGACGAGGGAGGTTATGAGGAACCAGTGATAAGCGCTTTAGAGCTGAATGTGCTCTGCGAGAAGTTGGAAGCAGGTTGCATCTCTTGAGCTGAAGCATCCTCTTCGCTTGAGCTCATCCACAAGCTTTGTTCGTTCCGAGGGGAATTGTGGCAAGAAGAAACATTAAAGGTGAAACAGGTTACACTGAATAGCTTCTGGGACTCAAAGGCTGTAGTGTACATAAGGTGCAGTGCCACTGGTGTAGTCGCCCCCAGATTTAAATGACCCCCCCTATCTGTGGGAATTTCTAGTACTGTATATATCTCATAATGTATTGTGAAAGCATGGCTCCCAGTGCTATGCATTATGAGAAAGTGTACTGTACTAGAAATGTGGTCAAAAAGTGTAGCAAAAGTGCACCTAAGGCAGCACCTCATTGTAAAGATGCTAGGATGGCTGGAAGGACTAGGAGTAGGGAACCTCACTAGCCCTAGGCCGTCGAAGTGAGAAAGGGGGGGGGAGGCGAGATACTTCGCCCCTAAAGGGACTCGAGGTAAGGGTGAAGAAGTGGGGAAGTCTGAGACCAATTCCGCCGAGGAAGACGATAGTCCGGGGGTAGTCCGGAGTGCGAGACTGGTAGTCCAAGGTGAGAATGGAAGAAGAAAAGACGTGAGGGACATAGACGGTGACGGTGAACGGTACGGTGGATTGGTAGACGGTGCGGAGGACGAGTGGTTCGAGCAGTTCGAGAATCCAACCAAAAGTGACATTCTATCTACAAGGTACAAAGCTTTATAGTCCGGGTATACCTGAGACTTGTCAAACGTCCATTGGAGGGAATGTCATGAGACTAAATGGAGATAAAGAGAAATATACCGGACCGGTCTAGAAGCCCTAAGGGCAACCAACCCTAAAAAGACCAGTGTCAGACCTGAAGTTTCGGACCGGCGCTCAGTGATACTAAAAATAGAAAGCTAGAAATGATCGATACAAAGTGAACGAATAGGATGGAGATAAGGTGAAGTCTAATAAAATAGATGAAAGGTAAATGAAGCCGACGTGCCAATAGGTAAATCTTGACTGGGCTAACGCGGACTAGTCCAATGTTGGTCTAGTACTGGTCTAGTGGCGGCCTAAGTAACAAAACGCTCGGGAAAGATAAACACGAGAATAAGTAGCATCCAGAAATATGAAAAAGAGGTGGATATAACCGTAGAGACACACTGTGCTCTACATCGTCAGTACCAATAGAGGCCTAAGAGGCCAGTTTCTTATGTCACAACTTTTCGGCCTGTAAGGTGTCACCTCCCTCATTCTAAAAATAGATTTTTCTAATCCCCTACCTGGAGCCTCATATGAACCCCATCCGAACCCCGTGCGAGGCCTCACTGGCATGCTGGCCCTCCTTGCCATCTGCATGTGACGCCACGCCCTGATGTGTGTGCATGCCCTGCCTGCCCCGCCCGCAACTGCAGGGGCCTTCCGCACCATCGTCCTCTGCACATGTCCATGTGGCCTGCACGCTCGCAATGCTGACGTGGTGGCAACGATGCCACGACAATCGCCACTGCGCGATTGTCATGGCGCCGTCGTCACCACTGCCCACTCTCACCCTCGCGCTGAATTCGCATGCACCCCGTCCTTTCCCCGCCATCCCTCGCCCTTGCCCTTGCAGCACCCGTGCCCCGCGTGCCATCGTCCCCACGGTCCCCCCACACACGTCCACGCGCTCACAACGCCAACACGGCGTTGTCACCACCCACTCACTGTCGTGCTGACTTTGCGTGCAGCCCGTCCTCGCCCTGCCATCCCTTTCCCTCGCGCTCGCAGCACCGACGTGGTGGCGACGACACCACAACAATCGCAGCAGCATGATTGCTGCAGCACCATCGTCACCTTCCACCCTCACTGTCGCGCCCACTTCACGCCCACCCCATCCACGCTCACACCATATTAGGGAATTACCTGATATGGTCGAATCCTGACACATTCAATTTTGAGAATGGTCATATGTTTTTTTTTCCTTTTCCTCTGCTTCCTCTCTATATTCCATATAATTTGTGTGTAGATACATGAAGTAATATACTGTAATACATTGTCTGAGCATGTTATCTGTGTCCTGAAAGTTTCCACAAGGTGATAATGAAGATTTGATGAAAAAAGAAAAACATAACCGCATTTTTGACATACTTGAGTTATGCCCCTGAAGATATGCCCCCAGAGAGCTTTCATATATATCTACAACATATCAGTAGTGTAGAACCAGTAACAATATTGGTGATCCAGTTGTATCATATCCTCCTCCTGACCTCTTTATTGCTTCCCTAGGCTATACCAGTATTCTAGCTGCTCCCAAATTATGTAGTCATCTTGGGATAATGTATATCTATGTATCCTACCATATAGATTACTCACCATAATGTATTAAACAATTTCTAGAGCATGTTTTTCCTGTATCTGTAATGAATATATTGGAGGTACTCTAAAGGGTATACCATCAGGGCAA
>JBBPKY010000617.1:0-17047 GCA_038089495.1 Xerocomellus dryophilus
TGTCGGCAATGATGATTTGAGTGAGAATTTGTAACCCGCTACCAAGATAGGTTAGTTTTCGAACCACAGAAGGAAACTCATCGCGTACGTA
Source organism: Xerocomellus dryophilus (assembly GCA_038089495.1). Classification (NCBI taxonomy): domain Eukaryota; kingdom Fungi; phylum Basidiomycota; class Agaricomycetes; order Boletales; family Boletaceae; genus Xerocomellus; species Xerocomellus dryophilus. The sequence continues at coordinate 92 of JBBPKY010000617.1, forward strand.
TAGCCGCTGTGAAAGAAAGAAGTCAATAATATGTAGATATGTCATGAAAAGAAACGGTGTACATTGCATAGAGAATGATACCGCCTGCCATTGTGCCTACATTAGGCGCGGCAGCGATTACGGTATATCCTGCGCAGAACTTCGATCTTTGTCCATTACCAATAGTAATTTAAAGCACCCACCGAGAACATAGAAGGACACTGGGTGGCGCGATTAGGAACAACTGTGGAATTGAGTGGGGTGTACTCACAGACGCCTACGTATGCCCTGCCTCGTGAAGAGACATCGGCGACTTTCGCTATGACCGGTTTGCCTACAGCCACTACACCCGCATTGCGTCGTTCGTCAATGAAAACCTAGTATTTGACACGAAACCCACCAATGAGCGACTGTGCGACCGCTATGGAACTTAAAAGACTATGTTCTCCGAAGCTAGAAGTCGCGAAAGTGAGGTATGCAGAGGTGGTCGATGCATCGAGAGAGTAGATGTAAGACGCAAGAGCGAGACTAGATGGTGTGAAGACAAGTCAGATCAGTGAACAAGCGCGCCGGGTTAGCAAGCGAGAAGGAACCGCAGGAGATGCCAGTGGGTTTCCACGATGGGGAGAATGTGGGCGTACCCTATGAAGAGACACCAGCGAGCATAACGGCCATAAATACGCAGAGCGGCCTGAACCCTCTGAACACCAACGTGGGCGTCTTGTTCTTCGATCACAGGGGCCGTTTCTTGATCCTCGGTCGTACCTCTGGCGCGATAACTGCGCCTGGGTGATTCCTCTGCTGTATGGGGGCCCATCCTATTAGTGAATGCTTGACGCGAGGGTGCGGAATCAATAACCTGGGGGTTCTGTCGGAATGGGTTTATATCCTGCTTGCATGTGAAGAATAGTCGGGAAGAAAGGTGGCTAATTGTTTCATGTACATCTCGCTTCACTAATGTTAATGCTCTACAGGTACAAGCCAGTTCGGCCAAGAGCGGCCGAGGGCCTGGTATATTTAGACAGGCACATGGGGGGACTAATCTGATAATCTTGACTCCCCAAAAATCATCTCACCTCGCACGATACCCGGGCGGTACAGAGACTACGTACACCGCGTGTACCACCTCAGACTATCCCAACTGCACCCATTCAAGAATGTTGAGATGCCAAACGGAGCTCAGGCGAGGTGACTGGAGGTGGGAATCAAGAAGGTTGGATCAGTCCCCATGGCACTGCCTGTCTAATATATGACGCTACTCACATGCATTCGGCCCTCTCAGGTGATGTGGCTACGCTCTGTTATCAGATAACACCCCTTGTTGTAGGTGTACTTCATTCCCAATCCGGCTACCACCCATTTGGCTGCCTTTCTTATCATCACTCCAGCTGTGCTCCGAGGGGATCCCGTTTTCATTGTGCCATTTGAGGTATCTCGAATGCGGCCAGCTCTTTCCTGAGAATTTCCGGTGATCTCGAATGCACAGGCACGATGCAACGAAGTCGCCAAGCTTGAATTCTGGACGAGCCATTCACTTCGTGTTCTCTTGAGCTTCATTGAAAGCCGCGATGCCATATAGACTTTATGGCGGGCCTCGTGTAAACCATTTACACGGTCCCTGAATGTCTGGCGGGCGACCCGTGATGCAACATTAGCTCACCCCGAAATCTTGGCCCTTGAGCAACTGGCTCACGTTGTGAACCTTCGCGGCTGCATTGATGGTCTTGTAAGTCAGGTCCATTCGGGTTTGTGGTTAATAGGATTGTCATTCTCATATGTACTATCGTATTAACCTGACAAGGCATCCGAAATCAGTGTCGCTCATGTCTAGCTCGACCGCAATGGTGCCGATAAGTGTAACAGCTAGATGTTAAGTAACGCGTGATGCACAAAATATGAGACACCGGATTCAAAGAAACGGCGAAGGACAGCGTCGGGGCATAAGAAGGTGCGATGATGCTGCATGGATAGGATGACTGTTTGACTTCGTTTATTCGAAATTGACACGCGAGGTCGGACCCTTGCAAGGGAAGGAAATGAACGCATGACTGAGCATCTGCGACGCGCGTACCTGCAATCGTATTCGAAACTCCGCTTGGGCGCGAGTGGGAAGGGTTCACGGTGGTGAGTTGGGCTGTCAAATCCATTTGCTGTGCTTGTTAGGCACACCACTCCGAGGATCAGCTGGGCCGTGTACGATACGTGCCGCGACGGACAAAGAGGGACCCGGGGATCAGCTCCAGCCAAGGGGGCTACCGCTACCCCAACCGCTGTCCTTCCAGTTGTCCAGGGCCGTTTAGGGAATTACCAGCTGTAGCACTCGACGGGAGTAGGCTGGGGCAGTGACCAAGGTGGTATGCGAGCACGACCCGTCGAGAGGTTGGTGGGTGTTTCTTCTCAGCAAAATGTCGTCAGCGACCTAAAGAGCTGAGGTGTGCATGTGGTTCCACGAACCAGCCCAGCTAACCAGTCCGTTTCCAGTCCGATCAGCACTTCTTTGTTCCCATGCGGTACCATGTGGAGATCCGTCCGCATGGACTCCCGTCCCCTGCCATGCAGAGGCATTCGATGCACAGCATACCACTGGCAGACCAACTTCGTGATCAAGAAAATATTTTTGCTCGTTCAACTTTGCAGATCTAGGTATCGTGCGAGAACTATGTGTAAAGTACCTTGGTGAAAAATGTCGTGTAATTAGTGAAGTGCCGAAAGGTGGGTAGGTGCCGATTCGAGGGTAGGAGATAGTACTAAACCAAATCCAAGGAAGAACCCCGTGAATATGAACATGGGACCCAGGGAGAAAAACCTCGTGAGACATTGCCTCACCTGATGACCCAGGACGATGCTGTAGCTATGAAATCGCCTCCTCGTCGCTCCAGACCAGGTCCTCATCGTCCAGGGGTAGACCGCAGTTGCCATTCCCAGAGGTGGATACCTCAGTAATGATGTGTCGCCTAAGAGACCGCGATCAGAGTACCCAACACGCAAGTCATACGATTTACCTTGACAGGAGCTCTTCGATGCCAGCTTTCCCAGCTTCCCAGTCGACCCGTACCCAGTTGTGGACGAGCTCGCCATCACGGTATACAAGTAGCGTGGGTAGCATGTCTGTGTCCACATCCACATCTTCATACTCTTCTTCATCGTAGTACGGTGTCTTTTCTTCTTCTCTGTCGTCATAGGGATCGTCGTCATCGTCATCTACGAATCTACCCGGCATGCTTTGTTGACGTGATGCATACCGCTTCGTCGACGATCCTGTCGAGGCGAAACCGAGGGCAGCAGCGCGAGCCCGAAGAAATTTAGTCTGAGGATACAAGCGCGCAAGCTTGGATAGCGTATCGTCCAACGTGTAACACCTGTCCAACGACTTTCACAGACGCTCATCAGCCTCTAAACCCGAACTCGAACGAAAAATCACCCCACCGATTCATAGAGATGAATGACCACCCAGACTCCACGCTCCTCACCCTCGACCGCAGTGACGAACCCCGCCCTGCCCACCTCCCTCAAATGCCCAAATGGGCCCTCCTTTGGACGACCGAGGACGTCTCTTCGAATACGCTGCGCCAGCTCGTCCTCGTCCTCCTCCAAGCCTTCCAGCGCCCGCTTCTCCCGCTCCTCCTCTAAAAACGTCTTTCCGCCTAGATTTCCCCGCTCCATACGCTTTCTCAACGCCTCCATCTCTTTTTCTCTCTTTGCGGCCTGGATCGTCTGCGCTTCGTGCTGGTCCCGAATGACCCCTTTGACGCCCGTTCTGCCAGGTCCCATGCCTATCGACTCGTGTACGGGATCTGTACCATCGCGTTCGTGTTTTTCATCGTCAAAGGCGTGGGTGGATTCGAATGAGAGAGAGGGCGAGGGAGTGCGCTCGGGGGAGGAGGACCCTGTATCTGTCCCAAAGAGCTTGCCCGAAAGGACGAGGTGTTCAATGTCCGCGTCCTGGTCGATCCGTAGTTAGAATGCGACATTCCTGTGGTCCCCCGGTGGAACGTACCATCATGGGCGTCGAACGTGAACGAGACGACAATTAACGACTGTTTGTCGAGAGATTTTGCAAAAGGGTAAAAAAAAGAATTTAAAGTCGTTGGGCGGTTTGATGGCGCACGCGCGCAGTAATCAACACGGTAATCCAACAATCGAAGCGTCGCGAGTGAACCAACACCCAGATCAATAATTTAACTCGAGAGTTGCAGAGGTATGAATGTATAGACGTGCTATACTGTGCGGAGTAGCGTCGAAAATGTCCAGCTCCATCTCGATGGAGATATGATGCCCTTCGAAACTAAAAACCAACAAGGGCGAAATATATCGAAAGTGGACGATCAAGGAAAGGACCATCTGAATCGCGCCCATTACGTGCAACCAAGAATATCGGGGCAAGAAGCCAGAAAGCGAAGTAAAAATAGGGAGAGGACGGCTTCATGTTGATATGGAACGCGGATGGGTAATGAGTCGGTGCTCGTTTGGTTGAAGATGATTATGTTCGGCGATAAACGAAAAAAAAAAATTACAATGAGATGAAAGATGCATGTGACGAATGGCTACAGTGGGATGGGAATGGCAATATACACTGGGGATGTAGAAAAGTCGATAGGAAGTGGCACGCAAAAATGATTTCGACGAGCCAAAGAAGATGGTACCAGAAAGGCGATTCCAGCAAGCCGCGACAGTTGATGAAAACAGTGCTTCATATCTCCGCGAGTCCCGCACGTTTCAGATCTCGCGAAGTGATGTTCACACCACGAAAGTCTTCGAGCCAAACTTGTTGCTCTCTGCAACGCGCAAGTATCTTGGACCAGAATTTCAAAACCCGCATCTGCGGACGAACACCAGAGCGCATTAAGTGCGAGGCACGACTAAGATCGCGTATGTATCGCAAAGAAGGGAACGCGTCGTTGAACAGGAGTGACGAGATCTGTTCCGCGAGTGGGAAGAATGGGGCGTCGTCTTCAATGTCAGATGGAAACGATGCGGCGTCATCGAGGAGACGCTTGTCGATATCGCGGATGCCAATGAATTCTAGACGAGAGTGAGCTGGAAGTAAGACATGTGGTGCAATCCAATCGGGGCTTCGCCAATTCCACTCCGCGTCGGCAGAGCAGATGAATTCTTTCAAGTTCGGGCACCATTCTGCAAGGGGAATTTGCTGAACGGGACGGGGCTGGAGGGATAGATGGTGCTCAGCGACAAGCGAAGAAGAGTGGCCTAGCTCTAGTTGGTGGATTTTCTTCCCATGAGCAGCAAAGAAGAGGGCAAAGCCTGGGCCAGCATAACCAAAATCGGAAGACACAACGGATACGTTTCGCAAACAGGGCATTTTCCACTTGGCAATAACTGCGAAAGTCGTGTTGTTCAGCGTCAGTTTGAGCGATTGCAAAACGGGGAACGAGACGACGAGCGCCTTGGCGAGTTTGTGTCCAGAGACAACAGGGACACTTGACGAGGAAAGCTCGAGATACTCTAAATTTGCCGCCGTTTGTCTAAGCGTCCGAGAAATGTGACATGGAAACGGATCGTCGCTGTAGTTTGTGAGGGACAACTTCCGTAGCTTCCTGTGTGGGCTGGCGAGTGCGGAGACCATCTGCTCTGGAGAGCATCGTACATCATTGAACTCCTGATAACGCGTGCACCGCACGGCATGATGGTCGGAAAAAACGATTAAATGTGGCGCGTAATCAAGGATGGTGCGGATATCATCGGTTGCGCAGCGTTTCAACGCGGGTGTCTCCATGTGGAGTCGACGAATCCAGTGGCCACTCGATGGCTTTCCATCGATAAACTGGGTGAGCAAAGTCCATGCTAGGGCTTTGGCCTGACTTGCTCTGCTTATCCAGACGAACTCGTACAGATACTGTTGAATGTATCTGTTCCAAGCTTTGTTGACCAACGCCAAGTCGCGTTTGACGCGCATGGCAGTGTGATATTCTTCAACACCGCAGGGTGTTTCGAGGAACGAAAGACCAAGTGAGTTGTCGAGGGGATCTGGAGACATGACCGTTACTTCGCGGAGGACCATCAACCAAATCTCTGGTGGAAGGTAGGGGAGGTCGTGTGCGGGAGAGTGGTGGTACTGTGTCGCTGGCAGGTCGGGAGTGAAGTGGCGCCTTAAAAGTCTCATCAACGACTGTTTCAAAGGGGCCTGGCATCCGGATGAGAGACTCCAGACTGTGCTCACTGTTTCGATTGTATTTTAGTTGAGAGAGCCTGGAAGAACTGCTTGACCTGTGTCAAGACACGGCCAGCCGGGGTGGGTTGCATCGCGGGGAAACGAAGAAGAAATTTGAGGGAAACGAAATGGGAAAACGAAGGAAAGGCGGTCGGCGCAGAGGGCTCGCGGACAAGGGAAGAAAATGACACAAACTAGAAAGAAATCGGGTCAAGCGAAGCGGACCAAGTTTGATTATGTTCTCACGAACGAGCGTACGTCCTGTCCCTGGAAGGCTGGAACGGACTGGTTTCGATAATAAGATTCATGAACGCTACATTTTTTCTATCCCGAGACGGTCACGGGGAGTAAGTATGACTAGGGCAGCCGCGTCAATCGGCAGGTACTTCAGACTTTAATGCGATCAGTGTCGGTCGCCAAGGCGTTGGATACGGTTACAGTGATACCGCATATTTTACTAATCGCATCGCAGTGTCATCGCACTGATTTTTGACCTTCAAAGGATGCACAGTCATCCGCTCGGATGGCTTCCAGGCGATAACGTTGTCCAGACTCGGGCTCATTAATCATGTGTCACGGTTGCCGTTGCCCGTTACGCTGGGCCCATCAGCGCCGCACCGTACTGGCACTGGGCGCGTTTCCGCCAAATCCCGAATGGACCTTCGAGCTTACGCCCTCGCATGCTGTCTTCTGATCCCCTTGTTAGACGGGTCTGGTTTTGGGACTCAGAGGCTCAGCTGGATCAGCGTACGCACGCTCTCAAGCCAGGCTCCCTCCTCTTGGCAATCGATGTTCCGTAATGGCCAGCCGCATTGTCTCCTCTAACGACGCATTACTTACCCTCGTGTGTACAACCGTACATCGCATTTCACTGCCCCCTTCAACAATGATCAAGAATGTTGCTCCCTGAACCCACCCCCTGAGGGGCACACAGTGCATCGGTCAATTGCAGGCCATAGCATTGGTCCGCATCCCCTCCGGTGACAATAAGCCGCCACTGTCGGCACATGCGGTGTAGCGAAGATTCTTATTTTTAGTCCTTCCGATTTCCCTTCTTGCCGAGCATTTCAGACCATTTAACCACCCACGCTGACCCAAGCGCTCATCGCTGTCTTTTACTTCTTCCCCTTCATTCACCCTCTTCAGGTAGGATGCTTGAACTGCTGCCTGACCTGGCTTTCCAAGCCAAAGCCCTCGCCGCCCTCGTTGCCCTCGTGCTCGCCGGCAGTGCTGTTCGTGCGAAGTTGAGAAGTGGGCGCCGCCTTCCCCTACCGCCCGGTCCTCCTGGACACTGGCTTTTCGGAAACGCTCTCCCGAAAGCCAAGTATGTACAACTCGTCAGCTCGATAACTCCTAGTCTAACCGATGTCAAATGAAAGCCAATCACAGCAGTTTGCTGCTTGGATTAACCAGTATGGACCCGTCATCTCGCTGCGCCTTGGTCCCAAAACCATGATTATCATTGGGCGGCACCAGGTAAGAGTGAACGTTTACAGAGACGTGTTCGAACGCAAACACAACGATAGGAATCAATTGACATCATGGAGAAGGAGGGTGGTCTGCTGGCAGACCGTCCTCGCGCGGTTGCAGCGGGTGAAATCATGTCGCGTGGACTACGCATGATTCTTGCCCCTGCGGGTGAGCAGTTCCGGAGGCTTCGCAGGTAAATCCACATTCCGTTGTCTACTTCCTAGGAGTGAAAGGTAATCGAAATGCCTTGCATGTAGGGCTGCGCACACCCACCTCCAAGCGAAGGCGGCAGACTCGTACGGGCCAATCCAGATGCATGCAGCTCGAGACGTCATCCTCGACATTCTCAATGATCCGAAGCATCACCAAGCACACGCCAACCGATATGCTGCCGCCGTCATTCTCCGTATTACCTACGGCAAAACCACCCCTACATCAACAAATGCTCCGGAGATCATCATAGTTCACAAGATGTTGAAGCGCTTCCAGAGCATTATGCGGCCTGGTGCTCTTTTGGTCGAGAAATTTCCGATCTTAAAGTATGTTCCATTCTACTTGAACTACCTCAGGGCTTGGGGCGAAGAGGAATCGAAGCTCTTCCATGGTCAATTGAACCGTGTAGCCAAGGAACTGGTAACAAACGCATCGCTGTATCCGTATCTTTTAGATTATTGACCAGTCTGCAGGACACGGGTGAAGCCGGTCCTTCCTTCGCCAGATATCTCCTCGAGAACCAAAACACGCACAAACTTTCTAACGAAGAAATGGCATACCTTGCCGGTTCCCTTTTTGGCGCTGGTTCGGACACTGTACGTGCTGTGAAGTGGGCTAATCGAAGGTTTTAACTTACCCTGTGCATATTATAGACTGCTGTTGCGATCATGGTCGTTGTTATGGCTGCCGCTTGCCACCCTGAAGCTCAGAATGTCGTGCAGGATGAACTCGACAATGTCATTGGACGCAACAGGGGTATGTATCTCCTCGTAGCGGTGTTGGCTCTGAGCTGACTGGGTTTACTTAGCGCCTACTTTCGACGACTACGATGCTCTCCCTCAGATTCAGGCATTCATGCTCGAGTGTCTCCGTTGGAGGCCAGTGACAACTTTGGGTACGTTGCTCAATCTCACTAATCGTCGCGGGCTTTGATGTAATCACAGGCTTTGCTCACCGTGCATTAACGGACATTCCCTACGTGAGTTTGCAACTATATATTTCAAACTAGGCATGCTTAATCCCTCCCAGAAGAACTTTTGCATCCCTGAAGGTGCCATTGTTTTCGGAAACCATTGGTGAGCACGGCACTTAAAAGCAATGTCTGCGAAATTGCTTATGGCTGTGAATAGGGCTATTTCTCGTGATCCAGAGGTTTACCCCAACCCCGATGTTTTCGATCCCCAGAGATGGTTGAACAGCGATGGACAAGTCCGAGATGATCTTAAGTTCCCCAGTTTCGGATTCGGTCGACGGTGAGTCCACTTTGGTGCTTGGTTTGCCACTGCGAGCTAACGATGCTACTTGCTTAGCATTTGCCCCGGTCAACACATCGCCAACAGATCCATTTTCATCAATGCGGCTCTTCTCATGTGGTCCTTCCGTATTACCCAAGATCCAAATTCGCCCATCGATGACAAGGGCTTTGTCGACGGCGTCATCGCACATCCGAAACCCTTTGATGCATGCTTCACCCCGCGCATCGCGAACGAGGCACATCTCCGAGAGGTGATGGGGAAATATGCCGAGGATCTATGAGTATCGTATGGTCGTTGGGTACCTTTACACTATTAATTCTATGTGTAGATCGTTTGGGGTCGTTCTGTTCTCGATTGTGCACCATGAGAGCATCGTGGTGCACGTCGTGCGTCGTGTTAGCCATTCTCTTTGTTAGGTGGGATTGATTCGTTTAAATCAAAAGTTTTCGTAGCGTTGCTCCTGACCGAGTGATTGATTCCACGTTATCTGCTGACATTGACGTTGGAGAGCTGGTAGTCCAGTCGGATGTGAAATGTCCGACCCGGACATCGTGGAGCAGACAATTAAGTACATTAAATCGAAAGAGAGGGACGACCAGAAACTGGGCCACACAGCGTATTGGGACCGTTTTTTCGTCGCCTGCGGCGCACCAGAGTCGCTCAGTATCCCTTTGTCAAAGCGGGATATGATTTGCTGAACTAACGATATTGCCGAAAACCATGATCTCTCGAACGGTTCGCGCTCGTTTTGCTTCACGGGTCGCGGGACTTCGAATTCGACTAGTAAAAAGGCAGCCTCGTGCAAGTACTGCGTGCGTGTGTGATCTTGATACATGGTTCCCAGGCAGTACGAAATGTGTATTTAAGTATGTGTAGAAACTTACCATGATCCCTTACAAGCCATCAGACGGTAGAATGACCCACCAAAGGAACTTGTACATATTCACGAGGCATGCGGGAGTGTCGGCTGTCGAGTAAATTTCGTGATCGAGAGCGCGCTGCCGTGCAAGGGACCTGTAAATGTTTGAGCATTGACTGGCAGGGTTTGGCATGTTCGGGACGTGTTTGGGCACAATTTGAGGTTTAAACCTACCATAAAAAGATGTCAGGCGAAGACTTAACAAGGCCGGAACACTTACCGTTGCTTTCCCGAGATGTTTTATTGGTGTGGTGAGCACGAACAATTAAATTGAGTCGCAAAGGGTGAGGAAGAGCGGCGGTCGAGCTAAAGGTGTAGGGTCAGCAGAAATTAAATTAAATTAAGTCAAGGGGAAGCAGAAAGTCACAGTCCCTCGTGAGTGGGATGCTCGTCGAGGGAGAGATATGAAAGTCAGGTCACGTACCGAGAATCGAGTAGGTGGATCGATCGAGTTCGAATGGTCTATCTACGACAAGATTGTGCATTGGGTACGAGAACAGTGACTCTATGAGATCATACAAGGGCAAGATGATCTTGAGAGATCGTGTGGAAGGAACAGTGGTGATTATCCGTAAGTTACGCGAATCTTTATCCTAGATTCGGGACCGCGGTATGGGAAGCTTGAGGTTTTCCGACCACGTGACCGGGACGGCACGCGAAGGGTCGGAGAGGTACGAGAGATGAGGACCGAAAGGCAAAGCTGAAGCCTGGCCGTTTCAGAGCGCATGGAAGGTCCGATTCGTGCAGGGAAGACGAACGGGAAAGGCCGAAGCAGGCCAGACGGGAGCACGAAGGGGACCAGCCAGTTGGGACGTTTCTGCACGGTTTCTTGCATGTGTAGGACCCCGAGAGCTCTGCCTGTCACCGGTGTCACCACAACGGATCCGAGACTAACACCTGCCGGAAGAGCGGGTCGCGGGTCGCGGGAATCCGTTGGGTTTCGTACTCCGCTAAGACCTGCGAAAGTGTCTTCAAGCGGTAATGTTATACGGTGTTCTTTCAGATTTGAACCACCACCAAGTAACTACCGGCACTGGCATTGTGACACTCTGTTGATGTTCGAGCGAGCTGTCAAGTGATTTCGCGATGCAACAATTTCCGAGTCTGCGTGATCCCACAAATACCTAGTACGTACTGGCTGGTGAGTTTGGCTCAACGTATCCGCCTACAGTCGACTTTCTCATAACGCACGGAAAATCTCATAATGCATTTAGGTCATGCCAATCGCGTACCTTCCAGACGTTGCAAATCCGGGCCGGCCGTCCAGGCCACTATGTAGTACGTGCTGTAAGACACTTCCCGGGATCACTTGGATGCTGAGCGGCCAATGGGAGGGCTCGCTTTGTTGCGAAAAGGTAGTGGAAAGTCGTCAAACAATAACGTTATAATCCTGCTTTGCAGTTGCGGTTGCAAGTGTTCTTTCTTTTTTCTTCTTCCGTTTCATTCATCCTCTACGTAGGATGTTTGAACTGCTACCTGACCTGGCTTTCCAGGTCAAAGCTCTCGCCGCCCTTGTTGCCCTAGTACTCGCCGGCAGTGCTGCTCATGCAAAGTTGAAAAGCAGGCGCCGCCTTCCCCTTCCGCCCGGTCCTCCTGGACATTGGCTTTTTGGAAACGTTCTCCCGAGAGCCAAGTATGTACAACTCGTCAGCTTGATAGCTCCCAGTCTAACCGACGTCAAATGAAAGTCAATCACAGCAGTTTGCCGCATGGAGCGACCAGTATGGACCCGTCATCTCGCTGCGCCTTGGTCCCAAAACCATGATTATCATTGGGCGGCACCAGGTAAGAGTGAACGTTTACAGAGACGTGTTCGAACGCAAACACAACGATAGGAATCAATTGACATCATGGAGAAAGAGGGTGCTCTACTGGCAGACCGTCCTCGCGCGGTTGCAGCGGGTGAAATCATGTCGCGTGGACTACGCATGATTCTTGCCCCTGCGGGTGAGCAGTTCCGGAGGCTTCGCAGGTAAATCCACATTCCGTTGTCTACTTCCTAGGAGTGAAAGGTAATCGAAATGCCTTGCATGTAGGGCTGCGCACACCCACCTCCAAGCGAAGGCGGCAGACTCGTACGGGCCAATCCAGATGCATGCAGCTCGAGACGTCATCCTCGACATTCTCAATGATCCGAAGCATCACCAAGCACACGCCAACCGATATGCTGCCGCCGTCATTCTCCGTATTACCTACGGCAAAACCACCCCTACATCAACAAATGCTCCGGAGATCATCATAGTTCACAAGATGTTGAAGCGCTTCCAGAGCATTATGCGGCCTGGTGCTCTTTTGGTCGAGAAATTTCCGATCTTAAAGTATGTTCCATTCTACTTGAACTACCTCAGGGCTTGGGGCGAAGAGGAATCGAAGCTCTTCCATGGTCAATTGAACCGTGTAGCCAAGGAACTGGTAACAAACGCATCGCTGTATCCGTATCTTTTAGATTATTGACCAGTCTGCAGGACACGGGTGAAGCCGGTCCTTCCTTCGCCAGATATCTCCTCGAGAACCAAAACACGCACAAACTTTCTAACGAAGAAATGGCATACCTTGCCGGTTCCCTTTTTGGCGCTGGTTCGGACACTGTACGTGCTGTGAAGTGGGCTAATCGAAGGTTTTAACTTACCCTGTGCATATTATAGACTGCTGTTGCGATCATGGTCGTTGTTATGGCTGCCGCTTGCCACCCTGAAGCTCAGAATGTCGTGCAGGATGAACTCGACAATGTCATTGGACGCAACAGGGGTATGTATCTCCTCGTAGCGGTGTTGGCTCTGAGCTGACTGGGTTTACTTAGCGCCTACTTTCGACGACTACGATGCTCTCCCTCAGATTCAGGCATTCATGCTCGAGTGTCTCCGTTGGAGGCCAGTGACAACTTTGGGTACGTTGCTCAATCTCACTAATCGTCGCGGGCTTTGATGTAATCACAGGCTTTGCTCACCGTGCATTAACGGACATTCCCTACGTGAGTTTGCAACTATATATTTCAAACTAGGCATGCTTAATCCCTCCCAGAAGAACTTTTGCATCCCTGAAGGTGCCATTGTTTTCGGAAACCATTGGTGAGCACGGCACTTAAAAGCAATGTCTGCGAAATTGCTTATGGCTGTGAATAGGGCTATTTCTCGTGATCCAGAGGTTTACCCCAACCCCGATGTTTTCGATCCCCAGAGATGGTTGAACAGCGATGGACAAGTCCGAGATGATCTTAAGTTCCCCAGTTTCGGATTCGGTCGACGGTGAGTCCACTTTGGTGCTTGGTTTGCCACTGCGAGCTAACGATGCTACTTGCTTAGCATTTGCCCCGGTCAACACATCGCCAACAGATCCATTTTCATCAATGCGGCTCTTCTCATGTGGTCCTTCCGTATTACCCAAGATCCAAATTCGCCCATCGATGACAAGGGCTTTGTCGACGGCGTCATCGCACATCCGAAACCCTTTGATGCATGCTTCACCCCGCGCATCGCGAACGAGGCACATCTCCGAGAGGTGATGGGGAAATATGCCGAGGATCTATGAGTATCGTATGGTCGTTGGGTACCTTTACACTATTAATTCTATGTGTAGATCGTTTGGGGTCGTTCTGTTCTCGATTGTGCACCATGAGAGCATCGTGGTGCACGTCGTGCGTCGTGTTAGCCATTCTCTTTGTTAGGTGGGATTGATTCGTTTAAATCAAAAGTTTTCGTAGCGTTGCTCCTGACCGAGTGATTGATTCCACGTTATCTGCTGACATTGACGTTGGAGAGCTGGTAGTCCAGTCGGATGTGAAATGTCCGACCCGGACATCGTGGAGCAGACAATTAAGTACATTAAATCGAAAGAGAGGGACGACCAGAAACTGGGCCACACAGCGTATTGGGACCGTTTTTTCGTCGCCTGCGGCGCACCAGAGTCGCTCAGTATCCCTTTGTCAAAGCGGGATATGATTTGCTGAACTAACGATATTGCCGAAAACCATGATCTCTCGAACGGTTCGCGCTCGTTTTGCTTCACGGGTCGCGGGACTTCGAATTCGACTAGTAAAAAGGCAGCCTCGTGCAAGTACTGCGTGCGTGTGTGATCTTGATACATGGTTCCCAGGCAGTACGAAATGTGTATTTAAGTATGTGTAGAAACTTACCATGATCCCTTACAAGCCATCAGACGGTAGAATGACCCACCAAAGGAACTTGTACATATTCACGAGGCATGCGGGAGTGTCGGCTGTCGAGTAAATTTCGTGATCGAGAGCGCGCTGCCGTGCAAGGGACCTGTAAATGTTTGAGCATTGACTGGCAGGGTTTGGCATGTTCGGGACGTGTTTGGGCACAATTTGAGGTTTAAACCTACCATAAAAAGATGTCAGGCGAAGACTTAACAAGGCCGGAACACTTACCGTTGCTTTCCCGAGATGTTTTATTGGTGTGGTGAGCACGAACAATTAAATTGAGTCGCAAAGGGTGAGGAAGAGCGGCGGTCGAGCTAAAGGTGTAGGGTCAGCAGAAATTAAATTAAATTAAGTCAAGGGGAAGCAGAAAGTCACAGTCCCTCGTGAGTGGGATGCTCGTCGAGGGAGAGATATGAAAGTCAGGTCACGTACCGAGAATCGAGTAGGTGGATCGATCGAGTTCGAATGGTCTATCTACGACAAGATTGTGCATTGGGTACGAGAACAGTGACTCTATGAGATCATACAAGGGCAAGATGATCTTGAGAGATCGTGTGGAAGGAACAGTGGTGATTATCCGTAAGTTACGCGAATCTTTATCCTAGATTCGGGAGCTTGAGGTTTTCCGACCACGTGACCGGGACGGCACGCGAAGGGTCGGAGAGGTACGAGAGATGAGGACCGAAAGGCAAAGCTGAAGCCTGACCGTTTCAGAGCGCATGGAAGGTCCGATTCGTGCAGGGAATACGAACGGGAAAGGCCGAAGCAGGCCAGACGGGAGCACCAAGGGGATCAGCCAGTTGGGACGTTTCTGCACGGTTTCTTGCATGTGTAGGACCCCGAGAGCTCTGCCTGTCACCGGTGTCACCACAACGGATCCGAGACTAACACCTGCCGGAAGAGCGGGTCGCGGGTCGCGGGAATCCGTTAGGTTTCGTACTCCGCTAAGACCTGCGAAAGTGTCTTCAAGCGGTAATGTTATACGGTGTTCTCTCAGATTTGAACCACCACCAAGTAACTACTGGCACTGGCATTGTGACACTCTGTTGATGTTCGAGCGAGCTGTCAAGTGATTTCGCGATGCGACGATTTCCGAGTCTGCGTGATCCCACAAATACCTAGTACGTACTGGCTGGTGAGTTTGGCTCAACGTATCCGCCTATAGTCGGCTTTCTCATAACGCACGGAAATCTCATAATGCATTTAGGTCATGCCAATCGCGTACCTTCCACACAGTGTGCGTTTTTGTGGCGTTCCAAGTTGTACTATATCCCGGCCGGCCGTCCAGGCCATAGTAGTACGTGCTGTAAGACACTTCCCGGGATCACTTGGATGCTGAGCGGCCAATGGGGCTCGCTTTGTGGCGAAAAGGTAGTGGAAAGTCGCCAAACAATAACGTTATAATCCTGCTTTGCAGTTGCGGTTGCAGGTGTGCTTTCTTTTTTCTTCTTCCCCTTCATTCACCCTCTACGTAGGATGTTTGAACTGCTACCTGACCTGGCTTTCCAGGTCAAAGCTCTCGCCGCCCTTGTGGCCTTAGTACTCGCCGGCAGTGCTGCTCATGCAAAGTTGAAAAGCAGGCGCCGCTTTCCCCTACCGCCCGGTCCTCCTGGACATTGGCTTTTTGGAAACGTTCTCCCGAGAGCCAAGTATGTACAACTTGTCAGCTTGATAGCTCCCAGTCTAACCGACGTCAAATGAAAGTCAATCACAGCAGTTTGCCGCATGGAGCGACCAGTATGGACCCGTCATCTCACTGCGCCTTGGTCCCAAAACCATGATTATCATTGGGCGGCACCAGGTAAGAGTGAACGTTTACAGAGACGTGTTCGAACGCAAACACAACGATAGGAATCAATTGACATCATGGAGAAGGAGGGTGCTCTACTGGCAGACCGTCCTCGCGTGGTTGCAGCAGGTGAAATTATGTCGCGTGGATTACGCATGATTTTTGCCCCTGCGGGTGAGCGGTTCCGAAGGCTTCGAAGGTAAATCCACATTCCGCTGTTTGCTTCCTAGGGTTCAAAGGTAATTGGAATACCATGTAGGGCTGCGCACACCCACCTCCACGCGAAGGCTGCAGAATCATATGGGCCAATCCAGATGCATGCAGCTCGAGATGTCATCCTCGATATTCTCAATGACCCGAAGCATCACCAAGCGCACGCCAACCGATATGCTGCTGCTGTCATTCTCCGTATTGCCTATGGCAAAACCACCCCTACATCAACAAATGCTCCGGAGATCATCATTGTCCACAAGATGCTGAAGCGCTTCAATTCCATTATGCGGCCCGGTGCACTTTTGGTCGAGAAATTTCCGGTCTTGAAGTATGTTCCATTCTACTTGAACTACCTCAGGACTTGGGGCGAAGAGGAATCGAAGCTCTTCCATGGTCAACTGAGTCGTGTAGCCAAGGAACTGGTAACAAACATTTCATGGTATCGGTATCTGTTAGCTTATTGACGCTTCTGCAGGACACGGGTGAAGCTGGTCCGTCCTTCGCCAGATATCTCCTCGAGAACCAAGACACGCACAAACTCTCATACGAAGAAATGGCGTACCTTGCCGGTTCCCTTTTTGGCGCTGGTTCGGACACTGTACGTGTTGTGAAGCGGGTTGATAGAAGATTTTAACTTACCCTGTGCATATTATAGACTGCTGTTGCGATCATGGTCGTTGTTATGGCTGCCGCTTGCCACCCTGAAGCTCAGAATGTCGTGCAGGATGAACTCGACAATGTCATTGGACGCGACAGGGGTATTCATCTCCCTCATAGCGGTGTTGGCTC
>JBBPKY010000618.1:0-17006 GCA_038089495.1 Xerocomellus dryophilus
CGGCTTCGGCCTCCTCAATCCTCCTCTGTTCTTCCTCCCTTTGTCGATGCTCGAACTGTTCACGTTCAGCTTCGCGTGCTTCAGCTTCACGCTCGACGTCCCACGCTTCTATGCGTTGGGCATGTTCATCGTCCCATGCAGTGTTAAGGCGGTGGACAGCTTGGTCGACGTCCTCGTCATAATTGGCCATTAGGGCTTCTCGTACCATGCGGTACGCGCCGGCTGCGAAATCCGGTCTGACTTCGAGGGCCGGGTCCATCATGGCTCTATAGCAGAAGGGAAACTAGGTAATGCAAAGGAGTGGCTTGAATGATAGTGTCTAAGTGAAGAGTGTGTATGTAGTGCGACGAGAGGCGAGGACGAAAGAGGATCGGACGAGCGACCGGTGAGGGCACGGGAAGAAAGAGGGTGCCGCTCAACTCCGCTCGTCCGAAGACCTTACACTGTGGCTGCGCTCGTACCTCTCTGCGTCACAGTGTGACAAATTTTGGTTCATCTTAGTGGGACTCGTTGTCTATCGACTGTGGGCAGTCACTGACCTCCGGAGTCGGGCCTATGAAACGTACAAAATTTCCTGCTCGTTAGGAATGGCATAAGTATGCACTTAAAAATCGTCATCGATTTTCCTTTCTCCTCAGCCGTCCTTCAATTGGTCATCGGACGATTCCTGAGTGCATTCTCAAATTGAAGCAGCTCCCGGAAAGTCACGAAGCAACAATGTTTCCATAAGCGGAGCACCATCAACGTTATTAAATGATAAATCCGCTGCAACTGGAGCCGCCCTAACTTGAAACCATGTCTTTGGTGTGGGGCGCTATTGGTGTTCCGACGACCAAAGCTCCCATCAACGTTGCGACGTTCGTATCATATGTCCTGCCTCCTGTACTTTTCTACTTCGTTATGGCGGGACTGGCCATCACGTCACAGACCCGCGTTCTCCGAGCAGCGCTCTGGCCAGTCGTCGCATTGTTGGCATTGCGTGCAGCAGTTTCCGTGGATGTAGCGCCCAGTAACTCCAAGCAAAAATTTCACAATGATTTGGCAGTGAGTGGCTTGTTCGGTCAATCATCCTCAAACCCCATCAAGGGAGAGACTTAAACTCGTTTAATGCCAGAACCCGATGCTGTTCATCGTTACTCGCTGCCTCTATTGGGCATCAACAAAAGAGCCGCTCGTGAGACAACTTCGTCCTGTGAACAGTACCCCATCAACTCTCATGGACGCCCTTGATCTTGCCCTCACCTTCCGTGGTTATGGTTGGGACTGGTCACGCGGATTATACGTCCCACGCGAAACCCGTCCGTCCAACCGCACAAGATTTGTCTTCCATGTAGCTCTGTCCGCAATTGTCCATGCATTCATCTGCGGCACACTGCACAGGGCGCTCCGATCATTTTCCCCGGTTGGACTCGGCTCCATTTCGGGAGGGTCTATTTTCGACGAAACCCTACCTTTCCATGTACGATACCTCCGATCAAGCATCATCACCACCGTAGGGTGCTTTGCAACCTATGCCGTCCTCCAGATGAGTTACGACTTATGGACCATAGGAGGCGTTCTTTTCCTCCGGCAGGATCCCGCTCAATGGCCCCCTGCCTTTGATGCTCCGTGGCGTGCAACGTCATTAACCGAATTCTGGGGACGCAGGTGGCACCAGTGGCTTCGCCATATATTCCTCGTTCAGGCTGGTTATCCACTTGCCTTCATCTTTGGTCGCGAGGGTCTTGTTATCGGGGCATTCCTCTCCTCTGCAGTGTTCCACCATATTGGATTTTATTCGCTTGACACCACGAGCGAACTCTGGAGGATACTGGTTGGGTTCGGAATGATGGCTCCAGGTATTTTCGCCGAGCAGATATTCAAGCAGTTCACAGGAAGGAAGGTGGGTGGGCTGGTAGGATGGGTCTGGACGATGACTTGGCTTGTCCTGTGGGGAAGTTTTTTAATCGACGGTTTTGTGAGAGTTGGGTTGTTCAGGGCCGATGCTTTCATAGATGGCGTGCCGTCTTTGCGGGGGTTGGTGGAACGCCTGGTGGTGGATTTTGATACCTGGTTGCATTTGGTATAGTTCAGCATGGTCATCCTTTTGTAGATCGCGATGTCGATTTATCTTACTAGGACGGGGTACTGCCGGTTGACTAGAACCTTCCTTCCTCTGCCTATAGTGACTTTACATCGTCGTGGTGATGTTGCATTGGCGTTGCGCCCGATGTTCACGGAATACCAATTCCTCGACATAGATGTTAGATTTCTTGTGTCAAATTCAGACATAACCTCAGTGACAATCTTGATGCGTTCGCGGTCGTCTCCGTGACAATCTCTCGGTGTCACGCAAATCATTTCGACCTCAGAACCCAGTGGACCCCGTCACCCACTGGAAAGCTGCAAGCCCTGGAACCGGGTAGGGATTCCAGGGAAACCTTTCCTGCTTAATTAACCACTTTCTTTTTGGAGTCACTGTAACGTCATTCAAGAGTGGAAAGGAAGCATCATGCCATGGTGTGTCTCATGCGGTGTGTTCTCATTCATGCTACTAGGTACAAAATCGCAATTGCAATGATTAGCAGATGGCAAATGACTCGAAATATTTGCCACCGGGTTCCTCTCATTAGGAACGGCATAGTCGGGAAGCTCATCGATTTTCCGTTTTTGTCAGTCGTCCTTCAATCACAGCTCTGAAACGACTTGCGGAAGATCACGAAGCGATAACGTTACGACCGCTCCATAAGCGATTCACACTGCCTGACAAGTCATATGTATTTTCCCTGACAAGCCCACAGGCAACTCGATGTCTTTTACTGCCATGTGGGCTGCCATTGGTGTTCCAACTCCCAAAGCTCCCATCAACGCTGCAACGCTCGTATCATACGTCCTGCCTCCTGTACTTTTCCACTTCGTTATGGCGGTACTGGCCATCACGCCACAGACCCGTGTTCTCCGAGCAGCGCTCTGGCCAGTCGTCGCATTGTTGGCATTGCGTGCAACACTTTCTGTGGATATAGTACCCAGAAACCTCGAGCGAAAGTTCCGCAACGATTTGGCAGTGAGTGGCTCTTTCAAACAATCATTCTCAAATCCCGTCAAGGGAGAGACTTAAACTTGTTTAATGCCAGAACCCGATGCTAATAATCGTTACTCGTTCTCTCCATTTGGCACTCGCAAAAGAACCGTTCGTGCGACGAATCCGTCCTGTGGATAGTCCATCAACGCTCATGGACGCCCTTGATCTTGCCCTCACCTTCCGTGGTTACGGTTGGGACTGGTCACGCGGGTTGTATATCCCGCGCGAAACCCGTCCGTCCAACCGCATAGGATTCGTCTTCTATGTAGTTCTGTCTGCAGCTGTCCATGCGTTCACCTGCGGCATACTACACGGGGCCCTCCGATCATTCTCCCCAGTTGGACTTGGCTCCATTTCGGGAGGATCTATTTTCGATGAAACCCTACCTTTCCATATGCGATACCTCCGATCAAGCATCATCTCCGTCATAGGGTGCTTTGGAATCTACTCCCTTCTCCAGGTGGTTTACGATTTATCTACCATAGTTGGGGTTCTTTTCCTTTGGCAGGACCCCGCTCAATGGCCCCCTGCCTTTGATGCTCCGTGGCGTGCTACGTCATTAACTGAGTTCTGGGGACGCAGGTGGCACCAATGGCATCGACATGCATTCCTCGTCCAGGCTGGTTACCCACTTTCCTTCATCTTTGGTCGCGAGGGTCTTGTTATCGGGGCATTCCTCTCCTCTGCAGTGCACCACCATATTGCGTCACTTTCGCTCGACAGTACGAGCGAACTCTGGAGGATGCTGGTCGGGTTCGGAATGATGGCCCCAGGTATTCTCGCCGAGCGGAAATTCAAGCAGTTCACGGGAAGGAAGGTGGGTGGGCTGGCAGGATGGGCCTGGACGATGACTTGGCTTGTCCTGTGGGGAAATCTTTTAATGGACAGTTTTGTGAAAATTGGGTCATTCAGGATTGATACTTTCATAGATGGCGTGCCGTCTTTGCGGGGGTTGGTGGAACGCCTGGTGGTGGATTTTGATACCTGGTTACATGCGGTATAGTCCAGCACGGCCATCCTTTTATGGATCGTGGTGTCGATTTATTTCACTAGGGGGTACTGCTGGACATTGTTGTAGTAGTGTTGTATTGGCGTCGAGTCCGGTGCTCACGGAGGTATTACACAAATTATTTCGACCTCGGAATCGAATGGACTCGGCAGGTCGGGATCTTACCACTTTCTTTTCAGTCACCGCAACGCCATTCGAACACTGAGAAGAGTGAACATGGAGGCAAGCACATTAGCAGGGAAATGAGTGTCCCTGGTGTCTCTCGCGCGGCGTGTCCTCATTCGTGTTATGCACAAAAGCGCAATTGCAAGGGTTGGCAAATGCTGAATTGATCGATCGTAAGTAGAGTCCCACGAACGACAGAGCGTTACTGACGAGATTCCATAGTTCCTCTAACCCATGAGACGAGAAGTCTGTTGAGATTGACCCGACAGGTGGAAAGGTGGCACTTGGGCCGGCTGCTCGCACGCTTGCTGCCGTCGCCCGACATGCAACAGGCCGAACAACGGATTCCCGAGAGTTTAGCTGGGAAAAGGCCTATCTTCTATCCAGTCCAACACTCACAGATGTGTGGAGAAGGACCATACTCGAGATTCAACGAGGACATCCGGCAAGGCAGAGCATCCGCGACGCCGCCATCTCGCTCGGATGACAAGCGGCTCGACGACGCTTACGCTCGTGCACACGTTTTTCTGCTCGAAATTATCGAGAGGCTCGTGAAACTTGGCTGGGAGCAGCACGAAACAGACGGTACTGCGGGCGGTCTCTCCTTCCACCGACTACGAGGCGCTGACGACGTCATCCGCGGATTCCTTGCTCGCGTGCTTGAGCTACACGCGCGTTATGCCGTCCCACTGGGGCGATAGACAGAACCGCGTCGAGCTTCGTCTCCCGCGCACCGCTAGTGCCTGGTTCGAACCTTCTCTCGTCCCACAATGAAAGAAAATGTTCGAAAGATCAGCTCTTTTCGAAGCGCGGAGACGTAGAGGGAATGTTTCTGTAATGGATCGCTATGCTGCATACCTCTATGTCGATGTTGAAGCCCCACTTCGTGATATCTTCAACTTTCTCCAATGCCTTATCCCAGACATGCTCGTCAGCATTCAGATCGATGACATCGACGACGTTGGGGAAGAAGAGATTACGCAACGTCTTCCATCGCATCAAACCCCCCAAGGACTCTCTGGACCCGCGAGTGTTGCGTACACATGATTGTATACGCTGAAAGAGCTCATGCTGTGACCTGAGGCAGTTATTGGACGCATTCCTTTACCGTGAACTATTTATTCGTGTTCCATGGTTGGCACTGTATTCAGGTCCAGGTGCACAGAGGAAAACTGGATTTAGCCATGGGCAGCATCCGGAATAGATTACAGTAAGAAACATCCTTGAACTGGTATGTACAGACAGTAGATTGCTTACACAGTGATTGCTCGCCCTCGATCACACTGTCACGGCATCCACGAGTGCAACGAGGGCCTTTTACAGGCGCTTTGTGCCTTTCTCGCCTGTTACGAGCACCATTGGACTAAATATCTACTCGATAATAAAATGAGTCAAGTGAAGAAGATAGCGAACTAGTGCGCACGCACCCGTAAACGCCCTGCAGTCAACAAAGCGGGGATGGACAGTTGACCGTACCACCAGCTAAGAGAGAGGGTCGAATTCGGTCCAGATCTCTGGTGGCTCTCGAGAGGACGGTACCATGGTATGTCCTTATCACGAAGCGCGAGGTCGGTGGCTGCCACATTCA
Organism: Xerocomellus dryophilus; assembly: GCA_038089495.1. Lineage (NCBI taxonomy): Eukaryota > Fungi > Basidiomycota > Agaricomycetes > Boletales > Boletaceae > Xerocomellus > Xerocomellus dryophilus. The sequence goes on from JBBPKY010000618.1 coordinate 5,824, forward strand.
CGAGACCCGCTGCTCTGAAAGTTGACACGATGTTGTTGATGGAATCAATCTGTGCCATCTTTGGGAAACTCCGCAAGAGGTTTCGGGCGGCCGCAATGTGCTCCGCGTTAGCCGGAGTCATTGTGTCGGTAAAGCACCATTCGTAGATCGCGAACTAAACGTCCAACATCAGCATGCGCGGTTGTCTCAGGGTCGATTTTCGTACTCTACCGGAGGGCTTGAGCAATCTTTCAATATGTGCATAGAGCGTCGTGGGTGAAGTGGTCCGCTGTAGCAAGTTAACTCCTGCCATGACGTGTATGCATGCAACTCACATAGCCAAGCTCAATGGCAAATATGGCATCAAACGAGCAGTCCGGAAATTTTTCGAGAGCTTCGCACATGTCTTGGGCTGCCCAAACGACAATCTGGAGTGTGTACGTGCAAAGAGAGAAAACGAACCGTGATAATATGTGAGTCGCCCAGAAAGGCCCGCCTCTTCTGCGGCAATTTTTGCACTTGAAATCTATTGAAACGTTAAACCCGGAACTTGTCTAAGGTGTGTATACTGCTGACGAGATGGGCGTCTGTGTCGATTCCGACAACGTTAACATCAGAGAATTGCAGGAGCTGCCGAGAAATGGCGCCATTGCCGCAGGACAGAGCTAGAACTGTTTTCTTGGGTCTCAGGTAAAGCTGACCGAACAGAATGTGTTGATGGCGAGCCATGGCAATGGGCAAGCTATCACCCCGCTGAATCCTCGAGAAATGGAAAACGGCATTCGAAGAACCCCCTTCTGAGTTTCGCCCTGGGCTGAAACTACGCATTGGCGAAAAAATCCAGGAGAACAGCGACACTGAAGATAACGTTGAGCAGGGGCCGCATCCGTCTTTATTTTCCCACCTGCCGCAAAGTTCGAGAGTACCTGCTCTCTTTGGCTGTGGATGGAATCGTATATGCTGAACGAGCCCATGTTGAGATGTCGCGAGGTGGGTGTACTGCGTCCTTGATTGTTGACTATTTATTCATTCCGCTCGGACGCGGGCGCTGAATCCAGGCGCACCGAAGACGAAATTTGAAGCCTGGAGATTTCCATCATGGCGTGGCTCAAAGCAATGACTCACAGCATCCAGGATTGATGGAACTAAGTAGGGGGCTGAGAGAGACAATGATTGATTTGATGCGGCAGTGGAAGTGAGTGACGGTTACATAAAAAATCGTGACAAGAGTAGCGTCGTGACTAGACTCGGACATTGTACGACCCTCAGTCCACTAAATTTGGTTCAATTCAAATCCGTGACGACTTTCAGGTAAATGAAACCCGAGATTCATCGACTCGATGCAGTGCGGTGAGAATCAAGTTCGCCTCATGTGATGCAGGAGAAAGCCCGGGAGCAAAAATAGACTTAGCTACCATATCAAATGCCCTCAACCGCAATTCGTCGTGCCTTCAACCCCCAAACACGCCTCCGGTAGAATGTCGACTGACTCGGTTGAACAGGAGCTCGCACAATTAGTGGTGGAGATCGGACAGAATCTCACCAATAACTATGTTAACAGTGAGTACACAGAGTCATTGATTTCTTCGAACAGTACGAGTACCGAATATTTAACCACCGGACAGTGTCGGCGATTTGCTTCTTGGTTTACGACGTTCTGATAAACTTCGACAGAGAGGTCAGTTTGAGACCATCTATTCCAGAAAGCCAAATTCTTGAAACCGCTAACACTATTGAAGGTTGAACATATCTGGAAGTACGTCTTTCTACTTCCTCGAGCACAGGTAAATTTATCGACTTTTGCTTGCTACGTCAGAGCTAGGTGGTCTGTCTCTAAGGTCCTTTTCATCATTGGAAGGTATTATGGCTTACTTTACAGCACGTAAGTGAATCCACGAAATTCAGTGCGATCATTCCAACTAATCTTTTGCGGTATTGATAGCGCTAATTTTGTGGGTGTGTTTCGATATCCACATTTCGCTGCTTCACTGGCTGTATCTGACTTGTTCCATAGTGTCCTTGCAGATGGGCCTCTCCTTGGAAGTGCGTGAAATTCATGGTATTACGCTGGTCGGCCTCCTGACACTTTTTTTTTTTTTTTTTTTTTTTTTTTTACAGTTGTATGTCTCCTCCACACACAGTGCTTTCTCGACTTCACCGCTGACCCCGTCATGTCAGCTGCCGGGGCTGGCTGTGGTTTATCACAATGTAGGTTCATCCGACTGCATTTTTGCTACAGATGTTCACCGCAGCCAAGGGCCGGAGATATATTCTTCACTAGCATTGTGAACGCAATCCTCATTATGCGTTTGTATGCGATGTATGGGAACCGCAAAGGTAGGGGTGGTGATCTATATATTTGGTATTCTTTATGTGAACCCAGAATGCATTATGCATCGCGTCCACAGTATTAGCATTCTTCGTCTCACTGTTCCTTTGTATGTGCCCTCTACCCTACACCCGACAAAGAACTGAGTAATTCCGCCACAGGTGAATTTGCGGTCAGTCATAGATATACTTCGGCAGCACCCCTTCTTGACTGTGCATTCGCAGTTCGAACTTTACACTTGCATAGTAATGGGTATCGAAACGGCTAGGACCGTATATACCATTCCCGCCGGGATCCCCCTACCCGGGTGTTTTGCGTCTCCCGACTTGAAGACGGCTCTGTGGTCCTGGTACGTTTAACAGCACTGACCATGCCACCATTTTTTGATTCTAATACCTGCCTCTTGTCAGGGTGCCGTGCATGGTAATAGCTAGTAAGCGTATTAGTGTGCGAATCGTCAACAAATTATCTCACAGCTCACTCCGTAATAGCCTCATTCTTCGTTATGACAATTGCGAAGGTCGTCTCCGATGGATATACTACTCCAAAGCGCCTAATGGGTATCAAACATATCTCCCCACTCATCGTGTCAATGGTGCGGGATGGAGCAATTTATTATTCCTTGTACGTCATAGTACATCTACTTTCGTGTTCTCGTGGTATTTACCATTTAAATATTGCTAGGATGTTCGGTGTGTTCGCTCGTCAGTAACGAAGTTCACGGCTAATAATCGTTACACCTGATCCAGCAATCCTACTCATCACTATCATTCTCCTGGAGACTGCACAGGGTTTCACGACAATTGTATCATTGCCGTACGTACTTATTTGTTCAAACGTTGTCCGGTGGCGACTTCGGCCTCATCTGAATAAAATAGGTGGATAATTGTCGTATATTCTTTGACGGTAAGTAAAATCAATCCCACCTTGTATCTCGCTAACGATACCTCTGAAAGGCATCACGCCTGGTGCTCAATCTGCGTGAGACGGGAAGCCGTACCCTCTTTGGTACGTCCAGCTTCTCGGGGCCGCAGACCATTATTACGGCGCCAGTATTCGCTATGGGTCCTATTGGCAAGCGACCAATCCGGGAGACTGAGCAGTTCTTGTGAAGCTTGGAGAGAAAAACATTCCTCCTGCTCAATCGGAAGCACATGCCTGCGCTCTGGAAATGTAGCGGACCGCAATAGGTATTGTGATGCATGTGGTTTCGTCACATGTATTTTGTCTATGTAGTATCACCGACCAAACTACTTTTGTGCTACCTCATTCTTACACTTCGGATTCTCAAGCATCAGGACCAATTGGAATATTACAAGTGTGATCCTGCTGATATTAGTGATCCTGCTCGACTGCAGGCTATCACATGATGGGGGTTCCCTACACCGCTCCCACAGGCTAAGCATCATCGATCAGCGCTCAGCACCGAGAAGGGGTGGCAGTCCTCCGGTACTATGTATAGTGCCCCTATTGCGCCGCACCCTGGGTCTTATCTATCATATCTGGCATGATACCGCCTGATATCACAAAGTTCTTGAATCTTGACCATGGTCCGACATCTGATTCGTACTTTGGAGCTGGTTCCTAGCTAAGCATCAGCACTCGGATCCTGTGATGCCAAGGCGTGTCACCCCTCAGTTTGCAATGAAACAGGGAGATCATCGACACGGGTGACATTGGCCAGCAGGGTCAGGTTCACTTTGGTCGAGCAATCCTAAACCTAAATTCAGACGGTTGGGTGCCTCTCCTCGGCAGTAGGGTCACTCAACAGTGAGTAACGATTCGAATAAAACAATGAAAATATATTATTGGTTAACAATGAATACTCGCCCCTGCTGGCCGTCCATGGCGTCAGCAAAACAAAACAAAAAAGACAAGACGACTCATGGTTGCCGTGAAGACACAGCACCACATCGATGGCATTGTTTGTGCCTCACACTGCCCTTGAGAAGTGCCGATCAATCGATGGAGTGCTGGTCTAGTCAGATCGGCGGCAGCTTCGAGGATGAGATGGTCCAAACATACATCGGTCCCAGGATGGCTTCATTAGAAAATTTGAGCTATTCAGTTTGGATGATGAGGGACGTGATAGTGGCCCTTTGGACGGCTGAACTTTGAGCGACGTTGCCTGTGATTGGATGAGAGAATGAAATATGGGCGACCGCCTCGTGTGCGGCCCTCGCCGACCTGAGATGCTGGAGTAAAGTCCATTAAGTTCCGTAATGATAGAAACAGGGATGGCGACGGTCCATCGCAGTGACGCAACGATAGACAACGATGACAAAAAGGAATGTTGGTATCAAGTACTAGGACACTGTATCCGGGAACGATGTTCAACATCGGAGTAGATGCGGTGTGCTGCCGTGGATACCGTTTCAAGCGCCATGTCGAAGAGGAAGGGGGTAGTCGCTGACCGGACGCAAGCAAGGATAACAGATATCGTCGCCGTGCCTGCAAGCATCTCAGCCAACGCGCCGACGATGGGTTAGAGTGTCAGTTACCTTGAGTACTTTCACCTCTTCCAGTCCTCTTCGTCGTCCTCGCCTTCCAAAGATTCAATTCACCTCTCCATCGCGTCGTCGGTCCACCTCCGACTTCTGCATCGAATGTCCTCTTGTTCACGCTCGTCATGGTCCTCGTCTCCATCCACATACTCTTACCGCCAGCGCGCTATTTATTTTGCAATCATGTGTCCCTTCCACCCACGTGAAACCGATGGGACTGGAAGCATGGCGTTCGAACCCGAAGACGTGCGTGGATATTTGAGATGAGCGAAGGTGTGGGTGCAGGACGAGAGTAGAAAAGGTAGCAGGGGAGTAGTATTTGGTGAGATGGACGGCGTACACGATGAATGTATCTGAGAGCATGAAATTACTTTCCAGAGTCAGGCAGCCTAACGCCATGTGCACGATCGCTCACTCGCTCGCTTAAGTGTAGATGAGTATGGCAGTCCGACTCGGATGTTGAAAGCCAATAGGGTAGACTGGGGTAGGACGGTGTTGACTTTGCTCTGGTCAACAGAAAGCGGGCTGCGCCAAGGGGTGTTTGGCAGCCTGACCTATTACTTTCCCGGCATCTAGCAACACCCAGCTTCCTTAATATTTCTCCCCACGACCCAACCCTCCCCAGCCACCTCGCCGGTTGCTCCATATTCAAGGCAGGAACTTCGTTCTCCCGAAGTCTGCACCAGATTCAACTGTGCGAATTTGCTTCCATAAATAAATGGTTTTGTTCACGAGGTACGTCGTTCGCAGACTTCCGGGAGTGTGCCTCAAACAGCACTTTGATACCTGGACTCGGAGGCTGTCCATACCAAATTAGCCAGCCAAGAGAGGTTAGGTCTCAGAACCTTGGCGTGGACGCTGGCCTCTTGGCGCGTGAGGAGAAGATAGGATTCCATAGGTGAAGGACTCAGCATGCACTACTTGACCCGATGCTGCTCGCCGCCCACCTTGGACTCCATCGGCCTCAATTGGGCGCATGTGGGGAGGGGTTCGTGTGTGACCTGACTGCCCGCAACAATCTCATAGCCTTTGTTTATTTCTTCCGATTCAGCCTTCACGCGCACGGGTCAACTCTAATTACGCCAGGCGGCAGAACAGCCTGAGGGGTGGTTTGCGCATCACGGCGTTTATCAAGTGTATATGGTACATTGCACACAAGTCGTGGTCACTCAGGCTGGCAATATCCGAAGGCCCTGATGATCGGATCGATTTTCTCCGCACCATCATCCCGCCATCTGATGTTGCTTTTGATTCGAAGGCCGTGCACGATGCTTAGCCTTCATCTGACAACTACGGTGGAGGCTGCGCCGTGGAACATTGGTTACACCTGGAAAGCAATATCCACGGCGTAGTATCATGTATAACTGCAACGGAAAGAAAGCACGGTGCAACTCCATACCCACCATTTTCCCGTCCAAGTCTGCTACTTAATACCCTCGGAGCGGACAACGAGCCTCCTATACTACTTACCAATGCAACTGCAGATCCCGCAGCTATCAGGTTACATCTCGGGTACAACCTACTGCGTAGCGAGTGTCATCGCAGCAGCTACCCTAATTTCGATTTTGAAATTGTCCGATGGGCCAAACGTAAGTGGGGGAAGTGTTTGGCGACTTTTTACTTTCTGCTTACAATCCCGGACCAGCTGAACAAAATCCCGACGGTTGGCCCGAATACTTGGCTGGGATCGTGGTGGGCGGGTATCAAGTTTCTGATCAATGCTACCGATGTTGTCCAAGAAGGTTACGAGAAGGTGCGTTCGCCGCTCGACTCTTTTGCAATGCTGGAATTCATAGTGGTTGCAGTACAAGGGCACTCCATTCAAAGTTTCAACATTCTACTACTGGATGGTTATTGTAAGCGGTCGCGATTATGTGGAAGAATTTCGCAAATCTCGCGACGACGAATTGAATTTCCTGGAAGCAGCGGGCGATGTAATTATACGCTAGCCCCACCCATAATCAATCTGACTGAAGATTCAACAGATTTTGGAAGCAAAGTACACGTTAGGACACGATACTCACTATAATCCATACCATATCGCGATTCTCCGCTCGCGAATTAATCGTAATCTCGGAGCCGTATATGCCGACATCAAAGATGAGATTGTCGCGGCTTTTGACGAGATTTTGAACCTTGAAGGTCATGGTAAGTGTGGTTCATTGTCGCCTGCCTCAACACTTCGCTGAAACCACGAATAATTAGAGTGGAAGAGTGTCCCTGCACTGAGCACTATCCAACAGATTGTCAGCAGGACTACCAACAGAACATTTGTTGGTCTCCCTCTATGTATGTCACCATTTCTATCAGTTTTCACCCTGTTTATCCTGTATCCCTTAGGCCGTGATCCCGATTGGGTGAATCTCAATATAGATTTTACCCTGGACGTTGTCAAAGCGGCGGCCATCATCAGCTTCTTTCCCAAGTTCATGGCACCGCAAGTCATAGTCACTTTCCTATTTTAACCCAAGCCCTGACCTTTCATCAGGCTCGTTGCACGATTTATGACGAATGTTCCTGCAAGCAATAGGCGCGGTGTAAAGCATCTTACTCCGATTGTGGAGGCGCGACGGAAGCAATTTGACGAGTACGACACATCGTGGGTTGATAAACCTGTGAGTTAGTCCTATTGTCACTGTGAAGACAATTCACCTCCATTTTTGATAGAATGATCTTTTGCATTGGTTAATGGAAGGATCAGAGGGCCACCAGCGCAACGTAAGCAATATAACTTCGCGTGTTTTGGCCATCAACTTTGCTGCTATTCACGTAAGTGCCTATTGGTCTCTTGGCTTCGGTGCTAACCAAGCCTGTCCGTGTCCTAGACCTCCTCAAATGTACGTTGGACTTGGGTATCGGGAGACAAGACCTAACAAAAAATTCGTCAGGTTTTCACTCAAGCGCTTTACAACATAGCAGCCAATCCTCAGTACATCCAAGTTCTTCGTGATGAAGTGGAGCCAATCATCGAGGAAGAGGGCTGGTCGAGGGCCGCCGTGGCAAAGATGTACAAGGTTGACAGCTTCATGAAAGAGACTCAACGTATGAATGGAATTGGTCTCGGTGAGTATAGTGCATATTGTTATGCAGCACAGCTCATCGCCTTTCTTCCAGTAAACATGGTGCGAAAGACCATGAAAGACCTCACGTTTGCTGACGGAACTGTCATACCGAAAGGAACCTTCGTTGCGATGGCTACGCAGCCTATGCACCTCGACAACGAAATCTACGATAATGCGGACGTGTTCGATCCCTTCCGTTTTGCCAACATGCGCGCCGAAGACGGCGGTGGGAAACACCAGTTTGCCGTGACTAATCCAGAATACCTGGCATTCGGACATGGAAGACATGCATGGTAAGAGCTCCCCCCCGTTGTCTGAGCATGGATGTATGAGCTCGTGTATATTTGTAGTCCCGGTCGGTTTCTCGCCGCGAGCACACTTAGTACGATGCTAGCCCATCTAGTCGTTTCGTACGACATCAAACTGGAGGAAAACGCGACCCGCCCACGGAATTTGCGGATTGGTACTTCGATTGCAGCCAACCCTACCGCTCGGGTGATGATTAGGAGAAGGGTTGCTTGAAGCTTCATGGTGATTGATTGACTATGATGTATGCGCGCTGGTATCGCATTCAGTGGTGTAAATTATGTATGCATGTCGGTAGGTAGAAAAGTGCCGTCTTTTACTTTTATGGTTACATAGAGCATCAGGTAATTCCCCTATCTATATGGAGAGGCCAACCAATCAGAGCTCACACATCATGCCAAAAACTCATCAAAAAACGTTATCGATAAGAGACCGCACTATGTAAGACTGCGACCGATGCGTGTAAGCTGTGCCCGTAGCACCGTCGTGTTCGTGCCAGTGAGTGGAGATTATAACCCCATCTTTCTCGCCCGGTGACCGTAGTAACTCCACTGCCGTAGGTTTTGAACAAGTACTTTGGTCGATTCAAAAGCTCGTTACTTCCCAAGCTGCATTGCTTGTTCACAGCACCAGGTTTGAGAGCATGACGACTCTCGTGTCTCCGCCAGGCGCTCTCGGTGAGCATGCAGTTGGCCTAGTCAGATATCCCCTTCCAACATCTATTCTCAGACGTATCCAAGTGGACGAGGCCAATTGCCTTCCTTGTTGCCCTTGTCATCGTATCGCGTGTTGTCAAACTCGTCAAAGATATCAAGGTACGTTGTAGTTTCGACAGCGAGGCTCGTGTTTGGCAACAGGAGTCAGGGACAGAGCGCAGTGCTGATAATGACAACAGGCTGTCGATTCACTTCCCGGCTTCCGTATCCCATTTGCTCCGTTTTCCGTTCCGGGTGGCGTTCTACCCGATACATGGTGGAACCCAGGTAAGAGCAAACCATGTCTCTCACCTGTATTTTTTACATGAGTTCCCCCCCAGGTTTTACGTTCCCATGGAAATGGAGGAAGAATCGAAATAGTGCGTGGTGCATTGTAGCCCCGGGTACTCCCTGATTTGCAACAATCTTGTGCCAGTCTACCATCGCTTTGGTCGCGATACGGTGTCAATCGTATCGTTTGTCTACGGTACCCCGATGATATTCACTCGATCCCTGGAAGTAGGAAGGCAGATTCTTTCGGGAGGGCTTGACGCGTTTGACAAGTCCGCAGCCATTCAAGGTCCTTTCTCGTCAGTCTACGATACTCCCCAGGCTTGTTTTCGATCGAACTCACATCACATTACCGAACAGATTCTGGGGTCCCAACATCGTAGATGCATATGGCGACCAGTGGCGAAAACATCGAAAGATTTCCAGTCCTGCGTTCAACAATGACACGTACGTAGACAGAACCCGATTTCGAGCGCGAGGGAGCGACGCTGAGTTATCGCTGTCACCATTTGAAGGTATGCCAGCGTGTGGAACGCCTCGTGCCAACTCTTTGCGGAGATGGCGTCCGCGCAAGGATGGGCCTCGAAAGACGTCATCGAGCTGCCTAGTATCGATTCGGTCACGTTTAGGGTACACATACTCTCCCTCCTGGATCAGGATTATTTGCAGTCGTGACTGATCAGCTCATCTACCTTCATGACAGTTTTCGCTCACCGTTTTTACCTCGGTTGGGTTTGGAGCGCCGCTGACGTGGTCGAAGCCGCCTAGTCAAGGCGACGAACTCAGCATGCAAGAATGTCTCGACATTATCACGAGGACACTCATGTTGCCTGTTGCCGCTCCCTCCTGGGCATGGAAACTGCCTTTTGAATGGTCAGCCTGTCCCGAAACAAAGATGAAGCAAACTTTGTTTTCTGACAATCACTGCAGGATGCAACGCACGCGTCGAGCCTACGATACCATGCGCGTATTCGTGCGATCCCAAGTCAACACGATACGAGAGAACATTCGATCCGGAGTCACCAATGAGGACATTAAACCCGGCAAAGACCTCTTCTCGCTCCTGATCCATGCTTCGGAGGATGAAGGAGGCAAGAGAGGCCTCAGTGACGACGAGTTGGTAAGTCTACTCCTGGCCCTGCTTTTCTGTCGTGGGTCAGCAAGACAGTATGGTCGGTAGATGACATGTTTCCTTTCTTTCCTTTCATCTTAGATTGGTGACGTGTTCTCGTTCTTGTATGCTGGTCACGGTAAGCATACTGTCCTGGTCTGTCTGATTCTATTCCGATGCACGGACTTGGGGTTTAGATACGACGGCCCATGCTTTGGCAGCAACCCTTGCGTTCCTGGCTCTGGATTTCGACATCCAAGACGAACTTGCCTCACAAGTGCGAGAGGTGACAGAAGGCAGAGCTGATGACACCCTAGTAAGTGTCGACGCACCTCAGGTCACCGTCTGGTCTGAATTTGGAACATGTGAATCCTCAGCTCTTTGAAGATTATAGCAAACTTGACAAAGTACTCGCGGCGTTCTACGAAGCCATTCGAATGTACCGTAAGTGTCCCGATCAGATCCATGAGCGATGTTCTCTGAAACTGCTGTGGTTCACCGTAGCTCCTGGACCGATCGTCCCACGTGTAGCCAAGAAAGACACGGTCCTCAACGTTTCCGATACCAATGAGCCACGCACGCTATTCGTGAAAAAAGGTACTCACGTAAGTCACCCTTGGTCTGATTGCGATCTTTTGTTCCATTGGCGCTGACGTAGACCGACGCCAAAGGTCGTGGTTGATCTCGTCGGCATCCGTAAGTGCACAATCACGGCACCATGTTTTCCTTTCGACCGATCGTCACCTCCAGATTATCATCCACGATACTATTCCGACCCAGAAGTTTACCGACCTTCGCGATGGTACGCCAAGAAGCAGGATCAAAGTTCAGATGTACAGGAAGGCTCTGGAGATTTTACAGGGTTTAGCGTTGGTAAGTGTTTCAGCTGCGCTGCGTGCATGCGCC
>JBBPKY010000619.1:0-16977 GCA_038089495.1 Xerocomellus dryophilus
GGCAGTGCTTCAGACCACGATACCTGATCTATCGTTGTCGACAGTGCGATCGGTGATCTCAATTGTTCCTCAGAGTCCAGATTTATTCGAAGGTACCCTCCGGGAGAACATCGATCCCGTGGGCGAGTACCAAGATGCGGATATTTGGCTCGCGCTCGAACATGTGTGTATCTACCCCTATGTCCCTTTCGTCTGACGGAGCCCCTTTTAGGCTCATTTGAAGTCGTACGTCGAGAGCCTTGCCGGGGGCCTCGATGCCCCGGTTCAAGAGGGTGGATCGTCGTTGTCGGCTGGACAGAGGCAGTTGCTGTGCTTTGCACGGGCGTTGTTGAGAAAGGTGAGTACTGTATGGTGGTTTGCTGTGAGAGTGCGCTGACGCCCGATAGTCCAAGGTGCTTGTCCTCGACGAAGGTACGCTTGTGGGCCCGACCCCCCTTGATATTGAATGACGTGTGTGACAGCGACGTCTGCTGTCGACCTGGATACGGATCGCGCGATTCAAGAGATCATTCGGGGACCTCTGTTCGATGAGGTGACGATCTTGACGATTGCGTACGTGTTTTTCTCCCACTTCTCGTTTGACATGGACGTGTTTCGCTGACGGCTGGCGCCCCTTTGGCGCTTTCCCTCCACGTTCTTCGCTTTTTCTTGTCGTACAGACACCGCTTGAACACGATCATCGAGTCGACCCGCGTCCTGGTGCTCGATCAAGGTCGCGTGGCCGAGTTCGATGCGCCGGGGGTGTTGTTGGCGGACAAGTCGAGTCGATTTTATTCGATGGCGTTGGAGGCTGGGTTGGTACAGGACGGCCAAGATGGAGAGGAGAAGATGCAAACAGAACGGGAGACGTAGAAGGAGGATGAGGCGCAGGAGAGGGTGGGACTAGCGCACATCGCTATGGATGGGACGTATATCCTTTTGTTTATAGAATCGGTATCATATCTTTGTTTCGGTAGACCAAAACGTTTTGACGTCGAGCCTGTTTGCAGTCCTTCCTCGGAGTCTGGGAGACTCACATGGAGCCACCCCTGGCGACCCCCGAACCCTTTGCTTTGGGTCGCTGCTCTAATCGACTTGGAATCGGTCAGTCTGTTGACGTGAATGTGAATGTTGGCGCCCTCAGACCTCGACTCCCTTGGGTAGATACAATCTGTGGGTTTCGGAAAACTAAAAGTAAAATAAAACTAGTACATTAGTCGGGAGCGCGATATGATCGTCACGACGGATGACGCGATGACGGCCTGCGCTTGCCTGTCAGTAGGCTACTACATAGATTACCGATGGCAAAGATAGAACGTCATACATGAGTCATGCGGTACTGTATCGCAGTGATTCATTGTCGTCGCTGTTGTTTGGATCCAATCATCCAAAGCGTTGCCAAAAATGGGTCTCCCGCTGGAAACCCTGGGAGTCGGGCCGTCGGGCATCCGTTGGGACCGCAGTGAGTCACTGGGAGTAACTCAGGCTGTGCCGCAACGTTCGACTCACCTTTTGATATACCTCGTGGAAGCATGTATGCTTTTTTTAGTCCTTTACTGACAAGTTCGATGAACGAGCTCATATCCACGGAATTCCCTTGTGTTGAATATTTGCTGTAGCCCGCAGTTCAAATCGGGCCGGTGCGTCAGCCCAACTATGTACGTGCGTGTTCACCCGGCACGGGGCCGACCGCAGCTGCTCCGAGTGACTGTGGAGCCTGGGCTACTCATGTTGACTGTGCTCGGCATCACCATACGAGGACCACCAGCCGTGTTAATCGCACCGTGCATAAAAGCAGTCGTCTCCCCGTCCACACCTCAGTCAAATCCACCTATACTCTCTACTGACCCTCTCGTCTAGCATTCCCCATCCAAACCATGGAAATATCTCTTATTCCACCCATTTCTGCATTCAACGCGGTCGTCGCGTGCACGGCAGTCTGGGCGTTCCTCAAGCTGATGCGCATGTCGCTCAAGCGGGTCCGCACTCCCAAACTCAGGGGTCCTCCCAGCCCGAGCTTCGTATACGGCGTCGGAAAGATACTCTTGGAGGCCGACGACCCGGCCTCCATCTTTGAATCGTGGGCGCAGGAGTATGGCGCGGTGTATCAGGTTCCTTCGACTCTGGGGAGACGCAGGATCGTCTTGTGCGATCCCAAGGCTATCGCGCACTATCACGCGAAGGAGACCTGGACGTACGTTCGGACGCCTATGATAAAGAAGTCTCTCGAGCATGGGGTAAGCATAGATTCGTCGTCCGGCGTGATCGCGTCTGATATTCGATCAGTTCGGACGGGGCTTGTTTTGGGCCGAAGGAGAGAGCCACAGGAGGTAGGTTCCTAAATCTGTTGTGGCGAAGAGAGATTGATCGGTTCGCTAGGCAACGCAAGTCGTTGACGCCTGCCTTTAGTATTGCTGCCATTCGGAAGTTGACACCGATCTTCTATGATTCGGCACACAAGGTACTGCCATGGTCTCTTGGATGTTCGTGTCTGTCTCACGTGTCGCTTGTTCCCGTTAGGTCAAAGGAGCCTGGAACGCTCTCATTGAATCGAGCAATGATGATACGGCCATCATTGACGTACAGAATTGGTGAGCTTTCAGGTATCACTTGCTGTCACCGACGTCCGGGCTAATTGTCGTTTGTCAAGGATGAATTACGTCTCGTGAGCTTTTCCTCTCGTTTTCAAGTTCTCCTCTTACGCACCGCGGCAGCCTCGACACCATCGGTCTTGCAGGTTTCTCACACGACTTTGGCGCTCTCGATGGGAAACAAGCCTCGGTCACCCAGATTTTCGATGCTTTCAGTTCATCCTCCTCTGCCTCTGCGTTAAACGTCGGCCTTAGCCTCTTAGCGAACGTGTTTCCATCTCTGATACGGATACCCACGAAGCGCACGAAGTTGGTCTGGAAGTTGAACTCCGCAATGGAGGAAATATCGAATTCTTTACTGGCTCGAACAAAGCAGGAGCTAGATATGGGTGTCGTCGGCGACAAGGAGGAAAAGTCTATTATTGGACTGCTGAGTACGTTGCCCTTTCGGGAACACAATTCGGGTCATTGACATGCTCGAAACAGTCAAGGGAGAGGGCGCCGAGTCAGAGTTCCACTTGTCAAAGGAAGAGGTGCTCTCGCAGGTGAATGAAAATCTCTTAAATGAACGTCAGCGTTCTCAGACTTCGTTGCAGATGAAAGTCCTGCTTCTTGCGGGGTATGAGACCACATCGAGTGAGCCCCTATCATCCATTCAGGGAAAAGCGTGACTCACGTCTCTCCTAGTTAGCTTGACGGTAACTATATTCACACCCGATCCGTGCCAACGCTTACCTGCGACCTGCAGTGGGCCCTCATTGAACTCTCACGAAACCCTGACATCCAGATTGAGCTGAGAAATGAACTTCTCAAGCACGGTTCCGATCCAACATACGATCAGCTTGCTAACGGTCTTCCCTATCTCGATGCCGTCGTCCATGAAATCCTCCGCCTCCACCCCCCCGTCCGTGAAAATACGCGGATAGTACGCCTACCGTCCCTTACGTCGATCCTTTGTTCTAATCCGCGGTTCCCGCATCATTTGTAGGCTAATGAAGATGACGTGATTCCTCTCACCGGACCAGTTCGCACGAAATCTGGCCAACTGGTCGAGAACTTGTCTATCGCCGCAGGCACTGTCCTCACTATCCCCATGTCATCCATCAATCTCTCAGCAGCTATCTGGGGCGAAGACGCCAAAGAGTTCAAACCCAGTCGATGGCTCGAAGACGACCACGGTCAGAGCGGAATTCCAGCAAAGGCCAGAGAAGTGCAGGGGCATCGCCATCTGCTCACTTTTTCAGACGGCCCTAGAACATGTATAGGGAAAAACTTTGCTGTCGCCGAGTTCAAGGTAGGTCGTGGTTTCGAACGTGGTTTCGAACCAGGCGCTGAGACTACACCTCCGACAGGCGGTCCTGTCTGTCCTTATCAAGAACTTTGTCTTTGAGCTGCGTGATGGCGCGGATACAAAGGTAGTGATGGGTAGAGGGTTCCTTCCTAGGCCGCGAGTAGCCGGGGAGGAGGGGTGCAAGGTGCCACTCCGCGTGAGGCCGTACATGGGATGAGAAACGTTGGCTTTGCTGTCTCTCCACCCCCACTCGTTTTCGTTTCCCTAGTCTTACGTTGATTGATCCTGTATAATACTCTGATTCGGCCATCAATAATCCCAAGAACGCGAGTACGTGTTGAACACGTTCCCTACTTCCTTTTCCGCGACCGTAAAGCTTCCTGTGATGAGCGGCTGTCTGCATCTGAATCCCTCAGATTGAGTTCTGGTAGCATATGCAACTACTTACATACGAAGCGATTCGTTTCAGGATGTGTAAACAAGGTCCTTGCCGATTTAAAGTCGGCAATACAGCTGGTACAGCTTGTACGTTTTTCGAATTATAGATATTGCTTACCGATATATATGATGACTTACTTGAGTAATGTGCGAGGAGTCAGGCCTTCAGGTTGAATACAATGCACATTAATAGCCTGGGTCATGGCCGGAGGGACACGTACGACTCGTCTGTTGTTATGGGGCCGTCGCCGCCATGTTTATCTTTGTCGTTATGGGGCATATTCCGATCTGGCGGAGCGCGATCACTATGCTTTTGTGCCCCGGCCCCCGGGTGGCACATCACATCAGAGCGTAAGTGTTAGCGCCCCTCGATCGGGGCGGTGCCCTGGTTGATGTCGTCCCTTGTTTCCCGTTCTTGTATTCGCCGTCATATCAGATGATTCTCAATGCCATCACGGTGAACCGCTGTAACTGCGCTCAGAAACTGACTTCCATGCCAGCCAGGAGCCTTGGAAGGCCTAGAAGAAGAAGAAAGAGAAGAGGGGGGTTATAGCCCGCTGCCTCAACGAACGGCTCCCTGGCATGCTTCCTCCTTCCATTAAGGGAAGTGTGAATGTGCACTTTGGGGCGATGATGGTGGCGCGATCAGTCGCGATGGGTTTTCCTGGCAACTTTACCTTGATCCAAGTGAAGTTTGGTCCCGGCGAGACACGGCCACGGGTTCTGGGACTGTTGAGTTTCCGACTTTCAAGAAACGCCGAACTTCGAGGCGGTGATCTGGGCGTTCCCTCGGTGTTCCGGGACGTTCAAGTTGCCAAAGAATGCAAAGAGCAGTCCATGAACCGCTACGAGCGTCCGACATCAGAAGACAACCGGAAGAGAAGTTTCGCCGTGGCACCGCACCTTCGCCTTCTTCCAGTGCTTCACAAACGGGAACAGGTTGTACAAACATTTCAAACCTGGCCGGTTGCGAGGTTTCCTATCTCTGTGCAAAGCTGGTCTAGACCTCGGGCTGTTCGTGTAATCTTTTCCCGGTGGGACGTGATTGGGCTTTATGGTCACGTAGTACGGCATACCAGGCCCTGATGTTCCACATGCCGCTTTTGGGAGAACCGTGTTTTCGCTGCCACCACTCATCGACGACCAAACCATCCTCAGCACAGCCAATGGAAAAATATTGTTTTACAATGGACCTTATCATGCGGTCGCTCTGAGCAGATAGCACAGCCAGCATCAGTCGGAAGCAATGGAGAACTCAACAGTCGTATGTTATGCTAGCGCCTGTTCATCTACGCTACTGGCTCAGCCGATCGTTAAATCACAGATACTTGCGACCCGAGGCCACCGACCCGCAGGTAGCTATGCAACGGCCGCTCTCGCAAGGGAGGGATTCCAGGCTATGTTCGTGTTGGCGACAAAGCGTTTACCATGTCAGCACTCAGGTACCGGTGCCTGACTCTTGGAGTAGTATCATGATCCGGGGCACACCAGCCAAGAGGATTATCGAAGATCCCGCCACCGAAAGCACTGCGTCCCTATGGGACATGATGGCAAAAACCGCGCCTTACGGACACGATTTCGTGCACCCTCGCCCCCTGGATGGAAATACGGTGCCCCGGAAACCTGATTCTGACCGTATCCAGTGAGTCGGTCGGTAAATTTCGAGCGTGCAGGTGGACGGAGAGGGGCCCTTGGCGCTGATGGTGAACCTTGTCCAGACGACCATCATGATGCGGCCTAACGGCGAGATCACAGCCGAGTTCACTGTGTAGGTTGGTACATTTCGTATATATAGGATGCTTCAAGTTGCACCGTTCATTCACATTCGCATTCACATTCGCATTCGCACTCACATTCATATCTATATTCACAAACAATGGTGAACCCAACAGTCGTACGTTTTCGTCGCGCCTTTTTATACACACTAAGGTCTCATTCAATCGTTAAAGCCCGCTAAAGCACAGATCCTCGTGATAGGAGGCGGTCCTTCAGGCAGCTATTCAGCAGCCGCTCTTACAAGGGAGGGATTCCAAGTCGTCCTCCTGGAGGCGTCCAAGTTTCCAAGGTTTGTACTACCCGAGATGGTGCGATCAACTATTCCTGATGGTATTGAAAAGGTATCACATCGGAGAAAGTTTACTGGCGTCAGCTCGGCATTTTTTGAAATTCATAGACGCCGATGACGCTGTGAAATCCTACGGATTCACCATCAAGGTACGTAACAGTGCCGGGACGTCTAATCGTCGGGCGTTGTCATTGACATTGGATCCAGCCAGGCGCAGCTTTCAAGTTTAACCAGTACAAACGGGAAGCATGTATGTGTCCTATTCTTCCTGTAGTTGAATTTGTCACTCAAATGGATTCACAGACACCGATTTCACCGCAAGGGACCCCAACAGCTTTTCCTGGAATGTCGTAAGCACGGAGTTTCCCATTGTGATGGCAGGCTGGGAACCCCCACTCACAGATTCGAGAGGAGTTCGACGACGTGTTGCTCAAGCATGCCGCAAAGTGCGGCGCAACAGTAGTCGAAGAAACCAAAGTTACAGAGTTGCAGTTCGAGGGCGATCGTCCCGTTTCTGCCACCTGGGTGTCGCGCGGTGGCGTCGAAGGACAGATATCATTCGATTATTTGGTTGATGCCTCCGGGAGGAACGGGATCATGTCTACCAAGTATCTTCGCAACAGGGCCTTCAATAAGAGCCTGAACAACATTGCGTGTTGGGGATACTGGCATGGAACCGGGCTCTACGAGCCTGGAACTAACCGGGAGAATGCCGTGTGGCTGGAGGCACTGCCAGGTTAGTGCGCTATCCGTAGTGGATGCTCTGACGCTGATTCTGTAATGTGAACAGATGAATCTGGATGGTGTTGGTTTATTCCGCTTCATGATGGTTCTACCTCTGTCGGAATTGTGATGAACCAAGAGATCAGCAACCGCAAGAAGAAGGAGGTCCAAAGCGTTCCCGGGGTGTCAAGCCTCCAAACGCATTACTTGGAAGAGGTTAAGAAAGTGCCCGGGTTAACAAGACTCCTGGGGGAATCAGCAACCCTCAGGAACGCGGGACAGCCCGGATCGGTTAAGAGCACAAGCGACTTTAGCTATTCGGCGTCGTCGTATGCCGGCGACCACTACCGCATTGTCGGAGACGCTGGTGGTAAGTCATTAGTTTTTCCAAAAGCACAGGAGACGAATTACCTTGACCTAACGCGCGCCACAGCTTTCATAGACCCGTTCTATTCGTCGGGCGTCCACCTTGCATTCACAGGAGGCCTGTCCGCTGCGGTAACAATCTCGGCTTCTATCCGTGGTTTAACCACAGAGGATGAGGCACACCGTTGGCACACTTCCAAAGTGGGGATATCTTACACCAGGTTCGTCCGTCGCTGAATGCTTGGGATCAAATTACTAATTCGTACTCGAATCAGGTTTTTACTTGTGGTACTTGCAGCATACAAGCAGATGCGCAACCAAGCAATCCCCGTGATGAGCGACGTCGACGAAGACAACTTTGATCGTGCGTTCGAGTTGATCAGACCCGGTACGCAACGTCCAGACCGTCGTCAGTTCGTCATTAACGCAGTGTTGTATCCAGTCATCCAAGGTACAGCCGACGCTGGCAAGGCTCTTTCCGAAAACGAGCTCCAGGTGAGTTCATCGCGACATCTGATGTCTTCCGGAGTGGCTAAACTGAGAGTGCAGAAAACGATGGATTTCTGCAATCGCATGTTCGCGCCGACAGACGCTCAGATGCAGAAGGACGTCAGCGAAAGGTTCGTCCTCTGATTCCCTTTTTCCCTCACTCGTACCCAACGACCTGTTCATCAGAATTGCCCCTGAGTTGTTGGACCCGAAAGCCCCAGTCATGACGGCAGTCGAGCTGGATAAGGTTCTTGACCCGGCTGACCAGGAGGCAAGGGCCGTACTGGGTCGGATCAATGCCCGCAAGCAGAACCAAGGGCTATACTACCCGATGATGAACTTCACCAACGAAAATCACTTTGGGTTCAAGGCCCTTTTGGAGCGCGGGAGTCTTGGTCTTGTTCCGGCCTCCGAGTCTTGAAAGCGACAATGGTGATGGCAGTGTATGTTCAAAAGCGTGGATATCAGCATTTTTTCTAGAGTTTATAGGGAAACGTGTTCTGTTCTATTTATCGCAAGCCTGAGAATAGTGGCTAACTATGCTACCATTAATTTAAAATGTTTCTTCCTCACCGTCCATCGCGCTTCCCTGTGCTGCTCGACCGTCGTCTTCTTCTGCCTGGTCTTCGTGCCATTCCCGAACTTGCTGATAAGGTAAGGGCCATTATGTCGTACCAGCATGGTCGAGATATGTACATACCGAGACTTGATAAAGAATCCCACTAGCGGCGCAATCCTAGTGCAGATCTTTTTTTTATTATGTGATTGGATTTTCATTGAACCGGGCTGCGGCCCGGTTCATCAGTAGGACAGTTGCGTGGGGATCCTGGGTGTGACCAACCTTGAACACATAGATTCCTCGTGACATATCTCATGTTTCATCGTTTTCTTACCAAGCTCAGTGCCCAGGCTAGGTGGAGAGCAGCATGGACACCGTCTTGAGGCTGTTGTAACTATTGTCATTGAAACCGCAACCAATTGCTTGACAGACGAGTTAAATCGAACGAACCAGGATATCGACAGCACTCTTCGTAACGTGCAGGAGGCTAAAGGTTTAGGGAGCTCGTCGCGTCACGGTGTCACCATCTGCGGTCCTGCAAAACAAACCTTGACGAAGCAAGCATGGCGGGGTTGACTGGGGAAGCGAGAGGATTCCTCAGGGGTGAACCGTCTCTTTGTTTAGTTCTCCTTTATGCTCTTCCTCGCCTCGTCATGGATCTTGGGGAAAATCAGGGGTTAGTACGAGAACCGGGGGAAGGAAGCCACCCGCTTCCGAGTCTCAGCAACGAGCTACGGCTTATAAGGCCGACTTACTTGCGCGATACGCCGTTGGATACGTGTTACCCGTTCGTAGTTGTGCCCGGGGGGGCCGACACGGAGACCTATAGTAGGCATCCAGCGGCAACATGTCCCGCCCACTGGCACACAAGTATGGCGCCCGTTACATCTGAAACCTTGAATGATTGTCACTGGTAGAGTTGACTTCATTGCAGATGAAAGTCCCACTCCTGCAACGATGCGGGGCCACTCCTACTAGTGCTCGGAGTTCCTGTCCTGCTAGCATCCGGCGGCGGGCCAGGGAAAAGCGTGACTTGAGTCACACACCGTACCACTGACGCCCAACTCCATCATTCTCAGTTTTTTTTTTTCAGGGAAATCTGTTCCGATGGGGTATAATGATTTCTCCGTATCAGAGGTCAAGGAAACAACAGTCAATCTCAAACAAGCTAAGAACAACAGTATAAACAAGATATGTACACAAAAATTCCCCAACAAAAATCTACTCGGGATATGACGGGATAAAACGGCTTTGCATAGTCTCTATTTATGGAGTTACGGGTGGCAGGTGCCACACGTCGGCGATGATGGTGGACATCTCACTCGAAACGGCGCACACGCAAGGGAACCGCGGTACCCTCCTCACCCACCACTCTCGGCCTCGATAAAATGCCCCTCACCATTTCGATCTCCGTCCCGGGTCCATCTTGAAGTTCGAACACAAAGTTTTTCACGAGAATCGAAAGCACGATCTGTGTGGGTCAACGTTCAACCAAAACGGACACGACGCCGATTTGGAGGGTGGCCGTACCTTGAATTCGGCCAGTGCGAATCCCTTTCCGAGACATGTCCTTGGGCCATCCATGAAAGTCAACAGATGGCGGTGTCCTTGGACCTTTTTCGCCCCGGCCGGTATACCGTCATCCACGAGCCAGCGTTCAGGCTTGAACTCCTTGGCATCGGGACCCCAGAGCGTCGTCGAGCGATTCATGCTTGATGCTGAAACAGACAAGGAGGTCCCCTTTGCGACCAAGATGTGATCAACGAGTTCGCCGGATCGGGTTTGTACGGGCTTGCTCAATGGGATCACGTCGTCCTTTGTAGCCTGTGCCCAATGGGTTAAACAATGTATGAACTTTCGGTCGCCGTACTTGCCATGCGTGTAAAATCAGAGAGGGGAGCATGCATACGGAGCGTTTCGTGCACCACGGCATCAAGGTATGGGAGACTGGGAAGCTGATCATAGGTTGGGTCGGCCCCGAACTCGAGAAGCTCCGCTCGCAGTTTGCTTTGGACATCCGGTCTTTTTGAGAGCTCGATCAATGCCCACTGAAGGACGTCAATGATATATCACTTTGTCATAGCGGGCATCCATACCGTCAAACTGACTAAGGCCATGACGAAAAATGGTGAGACTAGTTCAGTTCAGAGAATTAACCAGCTCACTCGACGTGGTCTCGTAGCCAGCAAGAAGTAAAACTTTGGCCTAGGTGAAAGCGGTCATTGAGATATCAATCGACGCAATATTTCAATTCTTACCTGTGCCATCACCTCATCACACGTCAAATGGAGCTGGCCATCTTGGTTTTCCGCTTTAACTAGATGGGCTGAGTCAAGTCGCCAAACATCGGAGGTGTGCAAACATACTTAGAAGACCAAGGATAGAGTGTTCTTCCCTCTCTCCCAAGGTACCTGCTTCTTTCTCTTTCCTCGATCTCGTGAGCAACTCATTCGAAATATCACCCATCGTGTCGTTCAACCTCTTAGTGACCTTCGAGTGTGGCGTTGGGAGTTTTAACAACCATGGGAGTGCCTCAGCAAGCACGATGAGGAACATGTGGAGGTCATTGCCTCTGTTGGCACTGCCTAAGGCGTCAAAGACTTCCATCACCGAGTTTGGTTTACTATCCATTGAACCAAAATCATGAGAAAACCCGGCAATACCGATCGTGTCAAGACTGGTTAAATTTAGTTAGTTGCTGTTACGCTCAAGACAGACGCACGTCCATACGAGATACGATTCATCCTTGGTTCATGTTAGATTAGTCTATCATGAAACATCAATTACATACCAATTTTGGACTTCAATCACGGTACTACCACCACCGTTTGATTCGATCAAGGAGTCCCAAACGCCTTTAGCCTAAGCTTATTCCCAAAAAAAATCTCAACAACTGAGAGATTGGACACAAACCTTGTAAGCCGAATCATAGAACACTGAAGTTAAATTGCGAATCGCCGCATTACTGAAGGCCGGAGTCAAAGTTTTCCGCTGCCTGTCTCAGGTCTTCTCAGAACGGGTAAGAAAACACAGGAAAGTACTGACCGACGGTGACTCTCTCCCTTTGCAGTCAGTATGCCCTTGCCTACCTGTGCAGTCCTGATCAGCACAGCCCGCAATCTCTTTTCTCAAATTTCTGCTTACAATTCTCTCCGTAGCAATCCTCAAGAAGGGTGTCAATATGTACGTCCATGGCTCACCCCCATAGAAATGGGCTATTGCTTTTGGGTCGCAAAGGGCGATTGCCCTCCCCCCCAGTGGCAACGGGACCTCATATACCCCGCCATATTCTTCCGCCCATTTCTCGAACACTGCGCCCGTGTCAGGAGACTTGATGAATGCTTTACCGAAGCCCCACACGAAAGAGGGATTGGGTGGTCCCCGGAGAGCAGTCGTTTTCAGTCGGCGACGGGTGAGTTGGACGACTTTAACGACGGCGTACAAGGCACAGAGTGCATAGGCGACGTCGAAAAAACGTAGGCGATGTCCAGAGGCTGCCAAAACTTGAATGTTCGACATCGGCTGTCTGGTGTTTGAAGTCTGAAGCGAAGTTTGAACCGAGATGGAGCCGAGCTGAAGGCCGTTTCTTTTTTGGAAGGACCCTTAATTCCCATCGTCGCTGACCCGTCCTCCAATTCACAGTTCTCGGATGGCCTACGAAAGTGTCTTCAAGCGGTATGTCTTTTCAGATGCTTGTGTGCGAGCAACGCTTGCAAAGATTCGAACGAGATTGCGTTTGTCATTATTCTTGAAGGAACGATGGGGACACGGTGCGAGGTAGACAATACGACTGGCGCAGTGACGGGGGTGGATAGACTACGGCTGGTTTCTCGAGAGCAGATATAAGCCCTCAATTGGGTCCGTCATGGAACGGTCTCGACCGATCAAGCGCGATCGCACCGCTACTGCAGCCCCTGTCTGTGCCTTGCTGTCAACTTCCCCTTCCTTAATTAATATCCGGCTGCCAGTGACTTGAAGCTTCAAGTGACGGTCGGAGGATAACCTTCTGCCCTCGACGACGGGCTGTATTTCGTTAACGCTCTTTGCTCCGAATCCAGACATCACGGTTAACGAAGATCACCTATATTGAATTTTCTCCACACTAGCACTGCTCTGCCCAAACTGCAAGAAATTCCCCCTTCGTCTTGCAGATGGGCCTACCACTTTTATGTAATAAGTAATGGTTGTCACCCTCTCTTGTACCGTCATTGGCTTCCGCTCCTGGTCAATTGTTCACCGCGCTCTCTCTCGACCGAACGCCCGCAGATAACGTAGTGTATCTACAGCTATTATCATTGCATGTGACTTTAACATCGCTCCTGGCTGTCCGCAGGTCATCTCTTGTTTACTGTAAGAATGTGCCTGGTAGAAGTCTTGCCTCATTAGTACGGTCTGGTCACCAGACTAGGTAAAAGTATAGTTACTAGTATTAGATTTACTTCGTTGTCACCACATCCGCTCAGGTGACAGGCAGAGCTATCACACGCCCGCCGCCCAAGGATCAAATGATCAGATAGTTGCGGCGAACATGGCACCGAGACTGAGCAAACGCCAACAACGAGAGCAAGAAGAGCTCCTGGCGCTAGCCAACAGCAAACCCTCCGATGCATCCCCAAATACCGATCTATACGAATCCAACGAGGAAGAGTCAGCGGCACCTGCAAAGACTGGTTTCGCAGCGGTCAGTCACACTCCGGGCACTGATGAGTCGAGATCGTGACAATGAACCCAGCTTTTCACGCCAGAGGACGATCTGCAGGTTGCAGAGAGCGAGAATGAAGACAACACGAAACATGCCAAGCCTCGCAAGGTACGAAACCAGACACTACGTGCATAACGGATCTCATGTTCAGGCGTGCAGACGAAGAAGAGGAAGAAGAAGCCTGCTGCACCAGCTCACGACCTGGACGGTCCGCTTACAGTGAAACCCGTTGCCCCACCGCCTCAGGCAGCTTCCCAGCCCAAGCCTGCTTCGAAGAAGGTCAAAGCCAAAGACAAGAAGAAAGACGAGAACAACGACTTGGATAAAGCCCTTGCGGAACTTTCAATCAAGTACGCCGTATCAGTTTCGGTCCCTCCCGATTGTCTCATGTAACTCTCTAGGTATCCGGACCTTCGACGGATCACGCCGAATACCTCTACCGACACATGGGCAACAAAACTCTCACCCCTTCTCTCTGTCTCTGTTTCTCACCTTGACGCGGAATCCGAGCTCAAGAAGTTCTTTGGCTCAAAAGCTGTCTCAGCTGCCCAGGCTGCCACGTCCACGCCCTCCCCGAAAAAACGTCGCGGGGTGCAGCCACAGACACAGCGTTCTCAGCTAACACGCCCGCAACCATCCTGGGGTATGATTAAGCAACGGGAGGGTTTGTCGGCCCGACCACTCACGAACGAGGAGACATCTGGGAAGGTGAACCGGGGTCCGTCCGGCCCTGGAAAGTGGTGGACAGTGGAGTACAGCAAACGTTACAAGGGTGTCACCAAGACATTCATGCAGGCTGTCATGACTGGCGGTAGGTGGATATATATGCGTTGTAGCCGGTCAGTTCACATAACAACAATGTCCGGTTTAGATCCCGAGACACTATGGCGAGTCTTGCAGGGAATGCCTTGGCACGCAGATACGCTGCTCCAACTCGCAGAAGTCTATCGACATCGTGAAGGTCCGTCGAGCCGGTATTTGTGTGTTTATTCTCACTCATATATCCAATTCTTCAGAGTACAGTCAAGCGATGGACTACGTCTCACGAGCCCTTTATGCCTATGAGCGTGCCTTCCTCGGCGCATTCAGTTTCACGAGTGGAAATAATAGACTCGATTTTGATCGAGTGGAGAATCGACCATTCTTCCTTGCCATCCACCGACAAGTTATGTGAGCCAACCCGTAGGTCCTCGTTCCGTTGAACGAGCGCTCATACTGTGTTTAGAGATCTACAACGTCGCGGCTGTCCCCGGACAGCGTTTGAACACGCACGGCTGCTCTTATCCCTGGAACCCCTGTCGGATCCCCACGGCGTCTACTTACACCTTGACTATCTATGCGTCAAGGCAGGCTTGCGTGATTGGTTATTGGACGTGTGGACGGTTTACCGAAGTACGTTTTATGAAGATTCGAGCGAGTACATAGACCCGAGCGTGTTACCTGGTTGGTCATATGCAAGAGCTTTGATTCTCAGAGCTAAGGAAAAGGAGAAGAAGGAACGGGGCGAGGTACCGTTGTTCTGTTACTTCAGACTATAACTCTGATCATTTCCTCTAGGATTTCAAGGAGGAGAGCACAGAAGCGCTTCGACAAGCAATTCTTGGATTTCCGTCGATAGTCCCGCTTCTGGCCGACAAATGCGAGATATCACTGTCTGCAGAGGTCCGAGGCCACAAGGCGTTCCGTGTTCATACGGATAGAACGTAGGCTGAGATCTTCTAGACTCATCGCATACTAACGATACTTCAGTGGCTTGTCCCCGGAAGAAAGCATCCTTCAGCTCCTTTCCCATCTGTACGCCCAGCGCTCCTCTCCGCTCTGGAAGTCTTCCGGCCACGCTTCATGGCTTTCGAATACATCATACTCTCTTCTGTCGACACTTTCTACCCAGCGCACGCACCCAATTCGTGACCGATTCCTCCGTACCTTCTCCTCCCTTACTCTGCGATATTCGATCTACCGCCACATCTTTGTCCTCGAACAAACCCACGCCCAACCCCAAAATCGCGCTCTAACCGCATTCATACCACCTGATATCTCTCAGGGCAGACACCTCGCATGCGATCCCCTCCCTCCACATTCTGCTCTCTCGACATACGACGCCACCTTCTTCGCCGGCTCCGAAGACCCCTTTGCACTCGGGCCCACCCGTTCGCGGAGACGCACCCAAGCTGAAGAGAGGCTCCTCGCTCGACTGATCCCCGACGCTGCCACCCGCGCTCAGATCCTCGCCTTCTTTGACCAAAACCCGTGGATTGCTGCGCAGGTACCGGGTGGAGTCGTCGAGTTCGTGCAAATGATGGCAGAAATGCCAGAGGACGAGTTGCACGAGTTGATGCTCGGCGCTGAAATGATGCGTGAGGCGGATGGGGCTGTGGGCGTACAGCCGGGGTTGGCGGATCAGGGAGCGATGCCTGGGGAACTTCCGGGAGTGGATATCGATGTGTTTTGGGATGCGGAAGATGGCGAGGGTGACGCGGATGAGGTGCCACATGACCAGCATCAGGATGGCAGAGTAGATACAGAGGGGGATGCGGAAGATAACGTCGAGGAGGAAGACGAGGAAGACGTCGCCGTGAGTGCTACAGCTCGTCTTCTGTTTTTGAATATCAATGCTTCTCTAGCCGATGCCTATCCGCGTGGTACGCAACCTCCTCAACCGGCTCTGGGGAGGTGCTCCAGCTCAAGAGGACTCGTCCGATGACGATGGCAATGGCGCTGGCAATGGATGAACATTTGGAAGCTTGAGGTTCGGATGGATCGTTAGTATTAGCTACACTCAATATGTATCGCCAGTACTAAGTTCAGGACTACTTTCGGATGGCTTTGGGTGCGTATTTACTTCTCGCTTCACCACATGCCAACGACATCCAACGACCAATGGTGCTGTACGTCCTTGATGGTCGTCACTTACGATAATAGTAGAATCAATCCGATTGCTTTGCCGACCGGGCCCACTTCGGTAGACACCACCTGCTTCACCAGCCATCTCAGAGAAACGGTTCGAGGGCCCTGCTGGTCGCACTCGCGAATGGTTCATTGCGACGAGCCTCTGAAATAGGGGCCGGACGATCATCAGGTAGCAACACGAAGCGCAAGCACGACCTCCTTCCTCGCCCATTCTCCGACCTGACATGCCTCCTCCCCAACGAGCGCCCTCCACACAAGCAGCCTCCTCGTCGACACCGCCCATGCGTGCGTCGCATCGTCCAGCGACATGGCAGCTCGCCAAAGTACCTGCACGATCTCACCCCAGGTCCGGAGCGGGTCCACCGTCGCCGGTACGTCGTGAAGTCCTTGGGCGCGATGAGGTGGTAGCGCGAGCGCGTGCGAATCTTGTTGTTCGACTGGCCGTAGCGATCGACGGAGGTGGACGGCGGGTTCGAGGTATTGCAGGTACTCCGCGGCACGAGAGAGGACACTGCGGAGGGAATGGCAGGGTATGCCTGGGATCAGGCTGAGTCGTAGGGTGACCGCAGCGGCCTGCTGCAGGATAGCCATCTCCTTGACTATGAGACCTGTTACTGGTGGCCTGAACGCCGAAGGTAATGGATGGACTGTACCTTTGCTCCGTAGGAGAGAAGACAGGCATCGACATATGGTCGAACACCATTGGTCTCCGGTAGCGCGGCTCAGCTTGGAGGCGTCGGTCATTACGAGGATGTTTTCCAAGATACGAAGCCACGCCATCGATTCCTTGCCAATGTTGTCCCCCACTTGCATTTCAATCCACGATAAAAGGGACGACTTGAGGACGAGGGAAGTACAAGCTTG
>JBBPKY010000620.1:0-16958 GCA_038089495.1 Xerocomellus dryophilus
CTCTTGCCCTCCACCAATTTCTTCGACATGCTCCGCAAAGAGGTGTCGGAGATTGGGGAGAGGGTAACCTATGTCCCGTTCCACGCGTTGATGGAACAGCCAACGTTGATTCAAGGGGGCGAATTGAAGGATTATCAGGTGCGTGTGGTCGTTGGGATTGTGGCGGTTCGGGCGGCTGACGTGCAGATCGTGGTCAGCTGCAAGGGTTGGCTTTTCTTGTGTACATGTATAATAATGGTGAGTGCTCTTCGTGCTGTGATGGGATCTGCCGATAAATGTCGACCTTGAAGGGATGAACTGCATTCTCGGAGACGGTGGGTCGGCGCGTAATATATACACTATCCTATCGGTCTGATGGTACTTCGCAGAGATGGGTCTCGGCAAGACGCTGCAGGTTTGGACAGAACGTTCGTGAACGTGACTTGCATTCTGATCATTCTCCAGACCCTTGCGTTGTTTGCCTATATCAGGGAGCACTCAAAAGGTCCGTGTTGTCGCTGTAACTGCTCTGTTTGATATACATATGGTCCCTTTTCACAGGTTCTCAAGATCCTCATCTCATCATATGTCCTCTCTCCGTTTTATCCTCTTGGCAAAATGTCTCCTCTTATTTATCCCCCCCATAAGATGCTAACAATTTATGTTTACAATAGGAAGCTGCCCGTTGGCTGCCTTCTTTCAACGTCCTGCGGTATCATGGAACCCAGCCCGAACGAGACCGTCTCAAGATGGCCATCCGCAACCAAGAAATCAAGTTTGACCTCTGCATTACAACGTATGACGCGTACGTTTCAGACGACGGCTGGTTCAAGACCCGACGATGGCTTTATTGTGTCCTCGACGAGGGTCACAGAATCAAGAACTCGGAGACGAAGGTGTCGAGCAAGATCCAGGGACTGGGTTCCCTGTACCGAATGAGTATGTGCCATTCAGTCGAGTGTTACGTTCGCCAGATCGGCTGACTGACACTGTCCAGTCTTGACGGGTACACCCGTACAGAACAACTTGGTCGAGCTTTGGGGTCTCTTGCACTGGCTATACCCAACAGTTTTTATGCCTGCTTCGGAGCGCATCTTTCGTGAATCTTTCAACCTCAGTCAAGGGACTTACTCTATTCCCATACTCAAAGCTGCCCAGGAGCTACTTAAAGTGATCATGATGCGTCGGACGAAAGATTCCGTTGAGATCAATGTTCCACCACGCGAAGAGTTGACAGTCTTTATACCGATGACAGAGGCCCAAAGGTTCTGGACGTATCGATTATTAACTCGGATGGATACCTTGGACCTACAGGAGATATTCACCAGTAAACTGGAAGATGGGCCAGAGGACGATGGGCGAAGGCACGTTAGAGAACAAATCGCGACCCAGATAAAGCGAACGGCGAGTGGGGAGGCTAACCGTAAGACGAAAAGGAGCTTTCTAGTAGACCGGGTGTGCTGATATTATTCGTATAGGTTGGGCGAAGCTCATGAACCTATTGATGCAATTGCGTAAAGTCTGTGACCAGTACGCCTTACTTCCACGTCTCCCGAGCTTCGGTTCTCACATGCATTTAGTCCATATTTACTTGAAGACGCATCGCCATTGCCATATGCCATCGGAGAGCACATAGTTGCTTCCTCCTCGAAGCTTATTGTCATTGACAAGATCCTCTCCGACATTCTCCCAAAGGGCGAGCGTGTTCTCGTCTTCTCTGTACGTCTTGACGCCATTAATCGCCAGGATGCGCTTTAATCTGATTTACTTCTTGGGATAGCAATGGACGAAGTATGTCCGGTCGACTCTCAACAAGTACCTTTTAGTGACGGTCTTTCGTATAGCATGCTAGATCTGCTAGAAGATTTTATGGAGCTTCGCGGCATACCCTATGCACGACTTGACGGGGGCACTACGCGCCCACGACGTACTCTGGACATCAAACTGGTATGTGTCAATCGTATTGCGTGATACTGGCCCTCACCTCTGCTCTCAGTTCCAACAAGAGAAATCGCGTAAGAAGCTGTCCACGCTCGTGTTTCCCTGCTGAGCGCCCCCACATGTAGCGTACAAAGTCTTTTTGGTGTCTACCAAGGCTGGTGGTCTAGGTCGGTCTAAATGGGGTTGCATCCTCCAACGTCAAGCTAATTACACCTAGGTATCAATCTTACCAAGGCGTCCACGGTCATCATGTGTGACTCCGATTGGAATCCACAAAATGACCTGCAAGCGATTGCACGAGCACACCGTATTGGGCAGACGAAGATCGTCAAGGTGAGTCCGTGTGCTTGTCATTCCTCGCTCTTTGGGCTTACCAGACCACAAGGTATATCGACTAATCTGTCGAGGAAGCGTCGAGGACCAGATGCTCGACCGAATCCGCCGCAAACTGTTCCTTTCACTCAAAGTCATGTCCTCAAATACCACCGATCCTTCTTCCGACGCCGAAGAAAACGCCCAGCAACTCAAAAAGGCCGAACTCATGGATATCTTGCGCAAAGGTAGTAGTGCCATCTCGGGTGAAGAAACCGGCATGGACGTTGGGCAATTTTTGAACGCGCCGATCGACACCATTTTGGAGGAGTCGAGGGCACGAGAGGGCGTGAGAGACGCACGGATGAAAAAGGATCTGGCCACCCGAGGCGATAGCGGGACCGACGAATCTGCCGTCAAAGCAGAAGAAACCGAAAAGCTTCTTCAAGACGCCGAAGAGGAGGAACGCCGGTTGCTTAGCGGCGTCGCCCAAGTTCAAAGCAGACTGTTTGAGGGCCAAGTAGTCCACCGACGGCAGAATAACCAGCAGATTGCCCAGGAGTGGAAGGAACTACAGAAACGCGCGCGGACCAATCGGCTTGTTGTGGTTGACGGAATTCATGTCATGACGGATCACATGGGATGCAACGAGGTGAATTATCTTTAGTTTCAGCGGAGGGATTGTCTCCCTAAACAAACTTTTTCAGCCCACCGAAACCAAGGCCCCTCCCAAGAAGCGGTCGAAAGCCAAATACGATTCAGAGGATTGGTGCATTTATTGCAGAGACGGGGGTGAAGTGGTCGTGTGCAGTCAATGTCCTCGAGGTACGCTTGTCTCGGTTAACTCCTCCGCACCCACGCCACGGACTCTTTGATGCTGATCTCCGTTTACCACAAACCCAGTGTTCCACCCCGAGTGTCACGACATCACGCCAGCTCAGCTGAAGAGACTCGCATTGATTCCATGCCCTCAGCACAACTGCGCGGAATGTAATCGGAACACCGCGCAATCCGGTGGGATGCTCTTCCGGTATGACCCCAAACTCTTTCTTGGTTATGTTGGGCCTGAATTTTTTCCCGAATAGATGTCAGACATGTCCTCAGGCGTTCTGTGAGGATTGTTTGCCGCTGGGTGATATCGACGCCGTTGGTGACGTCTTGCCCGAGTTGTACGTGTAACCATGTTGGTATGCGTGAATGTTACTCATACATCATATGTTCGCAGCACATTGCTGGGATTCGGTGCGCAGACGACAGCATATTACATACGTTGTCATGATTGCCACGCTCTTTGGGCCCAGGATCCTGCTGCGTGGAAGGCATGGGAGGAGGAGATGGCAGATACGCAACAAAAGCTCGAAGCAGCTGCAAAGGCTGACCGAGGTGAATGATTTGGTGTATTTGAATCGTCTTATCCCCCGCTTTTCTTTGTTCCAATACATCAGGTTACCCAGTACAAAACGCTACTACCTATCTTTATTACAGCGATGATACCTTTTCTGTTAATCGAACGTATGTTGATGCTCCTGCAGGTCTGAAGTGGACATTTACGCGAGACGGGGCTCAGAATGGTTGTTCGGCCAATACCTCGGATACTTTGACGACCAGCTCGTCCTCGTTTCTCAACTCGGCTGCAAAATACGCCTTTGCTCCACCGACTCCCCGGAACCGCACGATCTGCACGACGGCGTCATACGCATCAGGGTTGGACGCTCTTGTGACCGTGCAGACAAAGTCCCGCCTCTTGTTATAGATGTACAGCGATCCGAAGGCAGAGTTGACAGGGCTGTTGGTGAGGAGGTCGACAGGTACCTGGACCTTGATCACCATGTTCTTATTCTCAGCCTCGTTTTTGGTGAGGCCAGGTCTGAGCGGCCGGGTAGTGGGGGTTGCAAGACCGAACGCCTGGCGCGTGAAATCCGCTCTGGAGATCGTCTCGGATGCCATTGGGCCGCCATAGGTCGGTTTCAGAACGACGGTCGTCGCCGCGCAAAACGGGTTACACGCTGGCTTGTGTACCTTCCAGTGTGCGCCTGCCGTCCGCAAACGTGAGCGAAGCGCACCCGCCGGAGAACATGAACGATCACCCACGCTGGCACTCGGTCGAACAGTACCGAACGAGACGACACCTCGTGCACCGCTTCAGCCCGCTCCCCTTGGCCTTGCAATACTCGCATCGTTTCTCTTCCCAAGGCGCCACCTCGCCCTTGCGTTTCCGCTCCCATCGCTGAACGACAGCAGTGACTTCTGCCCCAAAGGTCAAGCACATCTTTCGGGGGGAGTCGCCGTTCCCGTCGGCAATGTCCAGGTCCGCACCGTGTTCCATCAGGATGTCGACGAGCGTCACATCGCCCCCTTGAAATGGGAGGATGATAGGCACCTCCCCATACCGATTCTGTGCGTTCACGTTGGCGCCCTTTTCCAATAACATTTTCGTGGCCTCGGCGTGCCCGACTGGCGGCGTGCACGCGTGATGAAGCGCCGTATGGCCCGAAATGTCAGGAACGTCCGGCGGCGCGCCAGAAGTGATGAGATAGCTGAGGGTGTCGAGGTGTCCCGTGGGCTTGCCGCCCGGGGATTCGGGTTGGAGTCGTTGAGCACCGAGGACGGCAAAGGAGACGAATCCGAACTGGAAGGGCGTCTGTGTGGTGTTCAGATCCGGCGCGGCGCCCGATTCGACAGCCTAGACAAGGAAACGGGGGGTCAGATAGGGGCAGCGCTTTTGCAGGTGGAATCTTGTCGCAGAGAAAGATTGACAGACCTCCTTGACTACGCCGTAATTCCCGCACACACACGCGAGTGCAAACCGAGAAAGCTTGTTTGAGTCAAATTCAGCAAATTCTGGGGTTGAAATTTAGGAACGGTTAATACTCGAAAGATATGTCAAGGTAGACGGCGAGAGACAAGGGGTGGCATAATATGTGCTCGTGGAAAAAGAGAGACCCACGCGTCCGGAACATGTTGCGCAGTCTCTCGCTGCCCATGTTAATACTGATGAACCCGGGCTTGTCGAGGATCGTCTTCATTTGAGGCGTGATGAACAAGCCTCCCCCGTCGTGTTGTGGGCCTGCCAGGTTATCTGATTAGCACGCACCCGATGTTGTGCAGTAGATGCAGCACCACTCATACTCATGTTTCTGCAAATGCGGTTGGACCCGAATGTGAACCAATGGACGAGTCAAGAAAGTTGTGTTCCAGATTGTAACGATGTTGCTATCTACGTTTGTAGAATGAAATATTTGGCCAAGTATTTGCCGAAAAGGGGTTGCCTCATAAAGTTACATAATCGCTTCCCGGAGCGCCGCGCGCCGACACCCGTGTTCGTTATGTCACCCCACCCAAGTTCCGTTTGGGCTCTGCTCAGAAGGTGAGTCGTACGAATGAAGAGCGTTCTTAGAGAGTAACACAGTGCTTAAATCCTGACGAGTCAACAACTCGCGGTAGAGTTCCCACTCCACGATCGACAGAACTGATGGACCTCGCGTCTGTGGGCGCATAGATGACCCTGCCGTGAATCTCCTCTCCGTATGGGAAAAACAGTCATTCGAAGTTTTACCAAGAATTCCCTGGACACACATGGACACCTCTCCCAGATTCAATTGTGAACAATCTGTGTGACCCGTTCCTGGGTATGTCAGGTCGTCGAAAAAAGGTTTGTCTCATGTCGCGGTCCTTTGATCCGACCTGTTGCAAGATCCCCGTCCTCATTTCTCTAAATTAAGAACAAGCTGGGAAATGTGGACATGGCTTGCTTCCAATTTTTGTTTCTGCTCCTTTCCAAACATTATCTGTCGGAAGATCACCGATCTGATCTTTGCCTCTCCAGGAAAATTTATCCCTGCCCGTTACATTACCTGATCGTTCATCTCAAACCGTCACACGCCCCGTAACTCATTGATACATATAAAAGTGCGATAAAAGTGAAGAGACTCTTGATCTCGTGTTTTCTCCCTTTGACTCTCGAGTGGTCAACATGCCTTCAACCATCATTCACACCGGACCCCCTACTCATCCCGCTCTCCGTATGTGAGCATTACATCTATGGACGAACTTTTCTCATTCATTGGGCTAGACGTTCGCGATGTGAAAGATGCTCATATTATCTTGGAAGCCGTTAGGCTCAACATACTCCCGCTGATCAGACGTCGGCTGACCGCCAGTGAGCGCGAACAGCTGATTTCAGGGAACGTCTTTGTCTGGGAAGAAGCGGAGAATGACGGAGGTCTGCTGCGTTGGACTGACGGGAGAAGATGGTCAGTATCTTTCCATAAGACTTTTTCCCGATCGAATTATTCTTATGCGGAGTGGTCACCAGGTCGCAGAGTCGGATGCGTGGTGACTGTCTGTTCTACGAAGAAAAAATGGAGACCACTCAAGAGGAAAAAGATGCAAAAGCAGCTCTCAGGTGCCCGTGTTTTTGAAGCACAATCCAAGACTGTACTTATTGGCGGAACCCAGAGCTCGGCGGGTGACCGATCCACTTGCAGCTGCACCTCCAACCAATAGGCGAAAATGTCGTCCGAACCGCCCAAATGGGCTCACGAAACAAACATACTCAGCGCTTGTATCCCTCCCTGGATCAAGCCATCCGCGTAAATGGCATGTAGTGTCCTACTTCATGGTTAGCCGAAATATTTTTACGATGATTGGTTCGCTGCGTGTATCTCATTTACTTCTTCCCAGAGGGATGATTACTTGCGCCTGCCTGCCATCGAAAGCTATGATTATCTCCGTAGCTTGTGCGTTCCAGATGGTATCTTTGCGTCCAGCAGATCAAATGGAGTGCGGAGTGATCGCTACTCTATGACAGACTCAAGGGAAGGCCACACTCTCATTGGCGACTTTCCTGCCCATCCGAACTTAGTTCACTACTCGCAACATCCAATGGCCCATGAAGTTCCGTCAAGGCCGATGTCTTCTCTCTCGCCCCCTCCATCCAGCTCTTTGTCGCCAATGCCTCGCCATTCTTACTCGCCACACACACAGTCTACATCACAACCTTATCCTCGTGACACCGCGCTGCCGAGTATAGCCGTCCTTACTCCTCCACATGCACATCCCGATCTCCCCCCAAACTCACGTGTATCTCACCCTGTTCGCCTAAATCGCCCTTCTCCAGGCAACTATAGTCCGCTGTCCGCCGAAGACAGGCGAATCTTGAGCAGCTTCCGGGTGGTGTTATGACGACAATCTTTCAACCCGCGTGGCCCCTTAATAATATGGCATCTTTTTCCGCTTGCTCTACACGCAATTGCTAAACCGTTTTCGTATATACACAGTTGTTCAATGTATTGTGTATTGGTCGTGTAGTTTGTTAGTTTTCTGTGAGTTCTGTGGAAACCCAGGACCATAACTGTTCTCCTGTACGCCTTCATGGCACGGGCGTGACGTTCTCGTCAGCGTGTGGGAGACCAGTCCTTGAAAAACGTCACTTCTTACTACTCAGTGTCGTGGTGCCGGCACCCGTGGGGGTGGAACTGCCAAAGGAAGCTCGTACGCCTTGCCAGCGGTAGTATGACCACAGGGAGGCTACACATGTGGTGGCAAGCTTGAAGGCACCAGTGCAATACTCAATCAGGTCCAGGCGCCAGGAAATTTCTACATACTATCCCGTCGACTTGGGTTCTAGTACGTGGTTAAACAGGAACACGGCGGACACCATAGACCTGCCAGTGCCGACATCGGACAATCCGTCCGATGTCACTACATATCACACCAGAAGTAATGGGTTCGCATGATGCTGATCTAATTGCCCCTGAACCTCAAGGAAAATCAGCGTCGGCCTTACGGTCAAGCCGAGCGGACGACTGTATGATCGAACTTGCAAACGGTGAGCGAACCAGTGAGTCTTTTCCCGACCGCGTCCGTGGCGAGTATGCCAGGTCATAAAGGGTGGCGTTTAAGATGTCTTGGACGTTCTTCAGCAAGCAGATGGCCAGTAGCTCCAAATCATGAGCCTGATCCCCTGAGATTTGTCTTCCACTTGCGTGAGATAACGCACTGACCTACCCACAAAGTTTGTCAGAAAGAAGCTTGACCCAAGCCATCGAACTCACATTGTTAACCCCGCTTCAACGACGATTGTGGAAGCGAGATAGAAAAAACGTCCGATGAATCAAAATCGCCGTGTACCTTTGATAGCAACGGTCCTGTGACCAATTTTGCAGATTTCTCAAGCCAATGGCGGATGGCGGAATAGAGCCAAACGCCACACCTACACCTGCGAAAAGTAGCTCAGCCTGAATTTGAAGTTGTAGGCGTGCCGTTAGCGGATAAACGTTAGTTTCGACTCGTAGTGAACCAAGTATCCTTCTCATCGGGGCTTTTGCTCGTCAATACTACCCGGTTTGAGCTACTGTGTCCGTTTCTTCGCCAAGCCGTTGGGTGCGTCGACGTCCGCAGCCATTACCCACACCGTGACACCGTGAGGTAGACAACGTTGCTATTTCCTCTTAGCCTCACCGCAGCACGGCGCACGCTGTACCTCAACGCGCGTGGGTAACTGAATGATGATCTCACCTCCGATCAATAGATCGGCCCTGAGTCCCGGATGCTTGAGACTCGAGAGTCAATCCGAGGGCCGTGGGGGCACTTTTTCAGTCACACGATCTCAACGGTCAAACATTTCCCGACTCCCACGGTAGTGGGGGAGGGCACAGTGTGATTCGCTTATCTAATACGTTTACTGTAATTTCGACCCCCGCCGACTCGACGGATAACGAGGACATATGGAACACTCCAAGACCCTTTACCACCACTCTAGCAGTCGAACGAACCCGAGACGAAATGAAGAAGCGCGACGACGCGCGACGGTCGAGCGCACGAAGTGAGTGCACAACTGCACGAAGCGAGCCGGGCAGCAAAACGGTCGTGGCCACTCCTGCAGTGATCGGGAACGCCCTAGAGGCGAATCGAGCGATGGCGAACACGCCGAACTGAGATACCAGGCCAGGTGGCCATATGGGCGGCTGTGAGCGTCGGGTGGCGATCGGGAGCGCCAGAGGATGGCGCAACGAGCGGCGCAGGCGGCGACTCGAAACGAGTCGTAACGAGACCGCCAGCTGGAGACGAGGCGGGTCGGTACCAACGGTACGAGCGCTCAAGGACGGACGTACCTGGCCCACCCGAACCATCTTCCAATAACCCCAGGCAGCCTACCGACTATGTCAACCCGCCCCGTTGACGTGGACTGAAAACGGAGCCTAGCAAAGTCGGTTCGACCCGAGCGACGAGATATGCTCACCACGTTGGACAGTCGGATCGAGACCGCATCGAACCGGATACCCACAGGAGAGATGTAGTGCCCAGGACCCACCACGGACGCACACGAGACTGCAGATGCCCGAGGACGAACCGCGACACCACTACTACCCATATCAATGCGATATAATTAAAGGTAACCGCTTGAGG
Source organism: Xerocomellus dryophilus (assembly GCA_038089495.1). Taxonomy (NCBI): domain Eukaryota; kingdom Fungi; phylum Basidiomycota; class Agaricomycetes; order Boletales; family Boletaceae; genus Xerocomellus; species Xerocomellus dryophilus. The sequence goes on from JBBPKY010000620.1 coordinate 9,643, forward strand.
CCATGAGCGCAGCGCGATGCGACCACGGGTGCATTGCCCCGTACGAACTAATTTTAATTGATTTTTGGGTCCGACGCACCTATAATATCTTTAGTTGTTTTCCAAGGAGCCGGGGACTTGGCGCACGCGCACCACTACGATAATCGTAACAGCATTCGATTCAACTTGGACTCGGCGGGATTTGGGACCGACGTTCGCGGAGAAGCGTGGTGCCGTCAATGATATACGCTAGTACTTTCCGGTCGCTGCGTGATTTTTTCCATGGTATTTTTGGTTGCCATCCACTACGAAATCTTTTGGTTGTCTGCAGGGACCATTGTCATCTGTCCTCGTCACCGTGTTTCCAAGTTGATCATGTTGCCTACGATTATGCCGGCGGGTACGAGACCTGAAGCGGGCGGTTTACCTCTAGGGTACTGCCTTACCATTAATACTTCTTCACGCGATCCTCGCCATTTTATGTCCAGACAAGAGCATGTTTGCTTAGACTATGGGTCCTACGCTTCATTCTCAAGGTGATGTCTCTATTTACTTCGATTGCTTTCCACTTCACTTCGATTGTTTTATCACTTTCTGATGTGACACCTAGTTCAAGCTACGCCAAAAAGGCTAAGTCGACCGTTTGAAGAGGTACAGTAATACAATGCCAGGTTTCTGTACTATACAACAATATGACACTTTGACGATCGTCGATCACGGCGACGGACCATACTATACAATAACCACACTGCCGAGGACGCCGACGCCCCGAACTTCACGCTTCTCCATGAACAATCTTTTTGCCCTCTTCGACTTTTTGCTCATCTCCGCTCATCTTTCCTGCAAGAATCTTTATTTCCCCTTTAACCATCGTCATGAATCCAGGCTTTTTCTCGGCGCCCACGGATGCCCGTCTGCCCGTCCTCGTCGTTGGTAAATCTTGGCCTCCTTGCTGAGCGCTGACCGAGGTTTGATGCTCAGCAGCGCTAGCCCCCGGGGGCGGAGGGTGCAACTGTGCAGGATGATATTCTCCACCGTAACCTCCTTCAGCCTGCCCAGCAATTGTCGTTCGTCGCCCCTTGTACCCCTCTTCCCGGACAACCTGCGACGCGCCCTTCTCCTGACCGAGCTTCTCCGAAGCTCCTGATGCGTCTTCCTCTGCGCCTTGTTGGAAATTTACTCGGTTACGATGTAATAGCCTAAGGGACTTGACGAACTTTTTTCACCTGCTTCTTCAGCACTAGGTGTTCCTACCATGCAGGTAGCAACAACGACAGCCGCCTTCCCTTGTTCGCCCAGAGAATCCTGACTCTTCGTCTCACTCGCTTCCTTCTGCGACTCAATTTCAGGACCAGAGCTGGCTGTTATGTAGCTTTCGACGGTTTCCACTTCTCTTGCTTCCGTGGGGGCATCCGATGGTTGGGAAGCACCCGGCTCGTCCTTGGAGAGCGCAGCATCTCGAGGCGTTCGCGCATCTTCTCCTTTCTCGGACTCTCGAGGCTGTGTTCATGAATGGGAATCAGTGATTCTGTATATGACAACCAATCAAAAAGAAAATGAGCATAGAAAGTTTGCATCCGAGGGACGAAGTTTGGTAGAAGAATGCCAAGAACACCATGTCAAGAAAGATCTACGCGACAATTAAACCTGACCTCGCTTGGACCCACAAAGACCCAGAGATACTTCGCGTGCATCACGTTAATAAAGTCGAAAGACAAAAGCGTGTATGCGACATGTGGAACACATGTGGCTTCCATGCCAGGCTAAGAGTAAAAGTGTCCACCTGCTCGGCAGTGCAACAACTCGCCATAAAGGCGTGTCCCTTTCTAAACCCATGGACCTGGCCCAACCCCCTTGGGACAAGATAGAAATGTATACTGATCACAAAACACGAGCATGACAGACAGAAATATTAAGGGAGGATTGCAAACGTCTCGGAGTTCCACAAAGAAATCTGCCAAGAAAAAGACCGCGCATCTTATCACAAGAAGTCCCTCGTAGGAAAGCCAAGCGAAAGAAGTTCGAGCAGCTGATTCAACAACTTGAGCGTACCTCGTCGCCCCCACCTCCTGTGGACGGTTTTATCGCGTCTCTCCTCGACAAAGGAGAGATGGTCCGACGCTCCTTGACCCTCTCTTGGCGTTCATCTGGTAAAAGAGCAACGCTAGACTCAGAGATATTCCCCGGAAGTGCACCGACACCGCCAGTGTGCTCTGAAGGCCGGGCCCCTTTTAATTCAGTGCTGGGCAAGGAAACGTCCGGTTCCTGTTCGCGCTCCTCAGAAGCTGACCGCTATCAGTTCATGCTAATGTCCCACAAGGTGGCGACTTACGCAGATACGAGGGCACGGTATCCTTGCTTGTAGTGGTCGGTTTCGGCTCGTTGCTTGGCTGGGCTTGCTGTGTCTCGAGCTCCCCCTGAACTCCCTCCCGTGACTTTTCTTCTGACGCATTAGGGTTATCTGTCCTCCCTGGAATATCTGAGTGCGTAGCGGGAGTGTCCCTTGGGGCATTAGAGGCGAGTATGGATTCCGACCATTCCCTAGGGGGAATTCCAGTTTCGACCGACGGGATTGTAGGCGGCGCGTATCCAGTTGTCATTTCGGCGAGGAGGACAATGACACGGTTGAACGAAATGTCAGAGAGAAAGGTGGCGACCTCTGCCAAGTTGACTGTGGTCTGGTATTTTGCACCGAGAGACCAGGTGATGTCATGCCGACCCGTTTTGCGCCCTGCCGGTTGACTCGGAAATTTTGATTTTTTCGTTGTTTCAAAATCTGAGACAACATTCAAGCAAAGTGTCCTCGGAATCGATCGTTTCGGCAGTGTATTTTGTCACCCATGACCAAGGTTGAGAAATACTTGGTATATTGCGTGCCCCTGAGTTGACACCAAAGTCCGTTCTTAACTGCCGGAAACCTTGAGCGGTGCTGCCGGATAATGCTTCATATGAACTACACGGAGCCTCGAGTGTAGTAATTGGATTCATGGGATGTAATTCTATCTGTATTGCCCTTCCGCTTATCGCACACTGTGGCAGCTTAATAAATAGGGGAAGGAAAGGGTTAACGACCTAAACAATGAGCTCCCTGTGCCATCCCCGGTAGCCACGATGTAAGAAGCCTTGAGGACGAGTTTCCCCCTGATAACTGAAGGTCAGAGCATGCGGCACACCAAAACTATCACCTTGTTTGATTGCTACAGCGTCGTCGAAACCAGTCGACGCGCGCCACATCACTATGTCTGGAGATCTGATGAGTCCGACATGACCTCCTCTCGCGTTTGAGCTCGATGACGAGGGATTACTGATCCGCAAGGAAAGGGCAGGAGTTCCATCCCGATTGTTTGAACATGAAACTCGCGATGCCACACCAGTCTACCATTCCGTGGTGAGCGGGTTTTTGATGGTAGTACTGATACACAGCCGGGCCTGTCGGTCGTGCTACTCCACTAGCACGTGCAGAGGGTATTTTTGGTTGGCATCCGACTTCAAGTTGAACGGTTCCCGTTTGTTTGGCAACGTCCTTGGATTTCAACAATCACAAATACACCCCAAGAAGTGCGGAAAATAGCATAATTTACTATAAATAGATGAATGGTCTTGGAAGCAAGCAGTCTCCACACGCTCAATCGCAAGTATGTGTGTATGTACCGTATCCAAACCCATAGCATTGTTCATCCGTCCTGGTCCAGGGTCTAATCCTAGCACAACCAACGTCTCTGCGCTCCGCATACAACACGGTGCTAAAAACCCTACTGTAAAGATCACATTTTATGCTACAGGACCATCTGGAACTGCCATTGATGAGGGGTCGGCAACGAAAATGTTGCTGCCTTTGATATTAATGAAGGAGTACTGGGGAAAGCGGTCAATACTTCAACCACAGCGTGGAGAATTCTGTATGGCATACCTCCGTAAGAGCCGTGTCGCTACCCCTATTGTAGTTTTGGTACACGAGATTAACCTATACAATGTAAGCGTAATCAACGGATATATAAACCATTATACAAACCTCCGCCATGAAGGGCCGTAGCCCTGCAGACTCTAGCATCTCCCACCACGACGAGAAGTCCTCAAACTTCCTGTCCCATGCGTGAATCTCGATCAGGAGCTGGCCGAAGGGAACTGGTTCCCCAGACGCAATGTAAGGTTGTAGGATTTGTGAGAGCACATCGAACTCCCATCCCTCAATATCAATCTTGAGTATATCAATGTGTTGATGTTCTGTCGAAAGAATCGTATTTCCATGGTGAGATATGATGACAAGGAAATCTCACTGTTCATGTCGAGGAGTGTCTTGAGGGTATACAATTTATGTTCATCGTTCGGACCATGAGTATCAACATTGGCCAGACCCCATGGGTGGAAGTGGGCGCGATGGTCACGTTTGATGCTGCCAAACGAATTGGAACGATAGTCGTAGCCCCATACTTCACAGAAGTGAGTACGTTCGAGAACCTCAGCCTCAAATGATGTCTCGTAGTTCATGCCTATTCAATGTCCCCGCTCCAGAGTGAAGACCGAGAAAGCTGTCATCAGACTCACCGAATGTGTATATTAGACAATTTCGCTTGTGCTGAAGTCGAGAGAGACCACAAGTCCACTTGCCACCATCTCCTAATGACCCAACACGCTCGATTTCATGTGGACATTGAAATGACGGAGGGAAAAAGCTCCCTGGTTGAGAACTTCATAAGCCAATGATTCAGAAGAACGGTCAACAATACGCTAGCACTCACAGACAGTGTACGGTGGCCACGGTTCCTTGTCTTGTGGGAACCTGAAACGAATGAGTCTGGTCCAAAATGGGAGATAACATGGTTGACGTACATGAGAATATCTCGAGCGGTTGGTCCAAACTTCCGTATCATCTCTCCACGGTCCCCAACCACTTTTGAATAGACCCGCTCAGCTCGCTCAAGTCGCGCGGACAGTTCGCTGTCTCGTATTGAAATTTCGTATAAATCGGTCCGAAGTGGAGGCTGGTAGGGATTAAGTAGGTATATTGTTGTTAAGATGACCATTGCTACGGCGATGAAATATCGAGGATGTCGCTGCCAGACCGAAGGCATCTTCGAAATTGTGGAGGACAGCGAGACGAAACGATTGGCTAAGCGTACGGCTCTGCGCAGCTGATTCGTGAACAAGACAACCGTGTGGGGAATAACGATAGCGAATCGTGTTACAAAGTTTTAAGGAGGCGGAATCGCGAATCGGAAGATGGTTGGTTCCTTGCTACTTGGACTGACAGTAGCCTATATTTCAGTGTCTCGCACCAACATGTTACGATGACTTACAGCAATCAAGAATTTCGTCGGCGATCAAAAGACAGTATGAACAAGGTCACAGCGCCCGTTGGTTGCTCAAACGTTCATGAGGAAAGTGACGTGGAAGAACAGTGCACCGCTTTGTGTGAAATCAAGAAACAAACAAACATGGAAGCGTAGCTAATCAGACAAATCTAATGAGCACTGCAGTGGCGCTTAACCCTGGGCTTGAGTAACCCAGTCTACTGTCCATTACTGCGTAAATATACAGGTATTTCTACTACCTCGCGGGAGAAAGTACGGCTCAGCGGGTCTGTTTTCCAAGCTCATACATGACATTTTCCGTGATGCGACTGGCAACTGAGTCACGGCGCTCACTGGCTGGAGAAACAGGATGATCCCACCGTGACCGCCTTCGTCCGAATTGTCTGCAATACTGGGGTTCTTCTTTGCAGAACTTGCTTGCCACGCAGAATTGCAAGTCTCGCCAGAGGCTTGCGCCAATTAGCACCAGTTTGTACACATTGTCGCGGCCATCGTACTGGACGGTTTAGATGGGGACTCGGAGTGTCAAATATCTGAAATGTTGCTTAAGCATGAGTGTATCTGATTGTCCACTAGCAAGGTAGGCTGCGGCCAAGAATTCCAATTTGGATCACGAAGAGCTCCCTAGTAGTGATTCTGGCTTCAAGAATTCCGAGTCCAAGGAAACCTACGTCATGACTCCTCCTATTCCACGCGTCACGGATCACTTGCGCCTTATGATATCTTAGGAGTGCTTCATTTATCTCGTCCAGAGCAGATTATCTACCTGGTGGATATTGTTCCATCGCTCCTTCTTCATGCACTGCACTTGATATTATACAGGAAGTTCTTTGCTAGTATGGAAATGAATCAGAACAACGAAGTCTTGTTCTGGTGGCCCAGGGCCCTGGTTCTCACTGTCCCCAGTTGCTGTAGGGGCCATGTACCACTATTGCCGCACCGTTTTGCGCGTGGATACGAGGGGTATCATGATGTCATTGAGTCTCCATCGCCAGCTTTGGTACACGCGACTAACATCATGTTCTAGATCATATTATTACGGCGGATGCGTGGATGCCCCGCCATAAATGAGGCTTGCCTCGAGGCATCTGACGTGGTTCCATGCCTTCCATTCTGTCACTAACAAGGAAAAGCTGCGGCGCTGCAGCACAGCATTTGGTCGCCTTTGACTCGTGGCTTGTACCAAGCAGGTAAGGGTCACCGCTCAACATCCCGGATGCTTGACGATTGTCAATTGTGGTCTGGACGCACAGCGATGAGTCACCAAGTATGTACGAAAACGTACACATTGTCAATGTGCGGTGCACGTGCACGTCGTGTTATCCGTCCGGTAACGAAGCGGAGCGGCCTTCCATTCATTTGCGGCACACAACTGCCTCGTGTTGTGGACCGTCATGCCACATAAAACCCTAGCTACTATCTCGCGGCATCGTCAAAGTCATCCCATTACTCCCACCCTAGTCAATGGCAACTGGCATGATCCACACTATTCGTTTCGTGTTGTATTGCGTCCTGGTACGCTTGCCCCTCGCTCACTCAGTGCGTTTTACTCAACCTGGACCATAGTTTCTCTTCGCAGTTGTCACATTGGCGTTGTGTGCGGTGAGAATACATTACACCACTCACATACCCTCGTACGATCCAACGAACTATGGAGTTCAGTTCTATGGTAAGGCCCCGTTCTCGCAAAGTATTTTCACCTTGCTGATGGGAAGTCATTCCATAAGACCCTGTGATTGTTGAGCTCTTGGTGACAAGCGTCCTTACAATCTTGTGGGCGCCATTTGTGTAAGACTTATCTCGTTCACTACCTTATGTATCGGCTCATTGTCGAATGCAGTGCTCGTACGATCCACAGCAGGCTCGAGCATCGTTTCTTCAGCTCTTTCGCAGCAGAGCTTATCGGTCTCTTCGTCTTCTTTCTCCTCTGGCTAGTTGGTGCTGCCATTGCCACCGTAAGTAGCCTTGGTATTCTGTCCACCATGTTGTTAACCTTTTTACGATCTATAGCACACTAGTAACCCT
>JBBPKY010000621.1:0-16878 GCA_038089495.1 Xerocomellus dryophilus
AGGGTATGCAAGGTTGTTCATATGACCCTAGCGAGTGTTAGCTTGTACTTTCTAATTATACTCCACTCACCTCTTCATCTTAACTATACTTCAGGAATGTTCCATGCTCCAGAAGCAATTTGGCAATGTTGGCATTAACAGAACAGTGGTTTTGGGGATCCCATTGATAGTGCTCACGAACAAAGTTTTGTGCCTTTTTTTTAAGAGAAGAGCACCAGTTTCATATATCTTTCCACAACTAATGTGAGGTTAGTGCAGAAAACAATGAGACAATTAAAATACAAATGAGTTTGGTGATGTCGTTTGTATATTGAGGCCACCATCCTGGTATGGATCAGTTTCAGGTTGGACAATGATAAACATACTTACCATCAGGCATGATTAAACCACAGCTTCACTGCTCAACTATAGCCTTATTCATATATTCACTGTTAAGAATGAGACACTCCGGAGTTACCCTGATTGGATGGAACTTGGCTTCACCGTGTGTGGTGTGCCCTTGTCAGGTCTGGTCCTGGATTTCGGAGGTTCTGAGGTGTTGGAGATATAGAGGTGTCTCCAGTACTGATAAGTACATACCTTAGACAAGGAAGAGTCAGAGGAGAACCTTCAAGGTTCAAGTCAGAGGTTGAGGAGTGAGAACTAAGTTAGTATTTGAACTAAGGGGTACAGACTCGGAGTACAGGGTTTCTATACAAAGTGTGGAACAGCATTAGTAATGGAGATCATAAGGGATTGGTAAGTGAAATGGAGACAGGAGAAAGTAGGCCAGAGCTGTGCTCTAAGCGAGACACAGGTTTGGAGGTAGCTAAGTGGCGGGACTAATGCATATGGAGAACAAGAGGTAATGTAACAAGAATGAAAACAAAGATGAGAATCTACCAAGTCATGTCCGGAGGTCCAAAGGTATGTCCTGAGTGAGAACGCACCGGAGTTTGAGAGTATAGGAGCAGAGATGGGTCTGGAGGACCGGAGTTGAGCTACAAGAATTCTGGGATATGACATTCACCAGCCTTAGTATTGAACTGTGGGTGCAATGGAAATGAGTTAAGTAAGACAAGGTTGCAGTAGGATATTTGTTTGGTGCGCTCAATGATGTCGTGGATGGCAGGGGTGTAGAAACTTAGCTGTGATGGATCTGCATTGTCTGGATGAACACCAGACATGGTGGACCTAACTGCTGGTTGAGGAAGAGATCTGGTGAGAGTTTTGGTGGATGGCAAGGGAGAATTTGTGGGCCCTTGAGGGTGTGATGAGATGGGAACCCTTGTTTCATTTGTATCATCCGCTGCAGAGTGGGTATGGCTAATGCTGTAAGAACGTGGCATTTTCTGGTTTTGGACAGCCAGGAGCTGTACATTGTCTGGAAGGTGCAGTGGATGATTCCACTGGTGGTGTTGAGCGACAACATCTTCTGCAACTCGTTAGTCAGATTTATCAAGTAGCTCTTTGCTTATCTTCAGGCACTGTGGGACCAGAAAGCTGGTGGAAGTTGGGCACAACACCATTAGCCCTAGGTTCCTCCCTGTTTTCATGTTGTGATGAATTGGTGCCTGGACCAAATAATAGTTAGTTATGAGACCTGACCTCCATCCCACATGTGCTTGCAGCTGGGTTTTCACTATACTGCTCGGAATGCTCAGGAAGGTCTTGATTGATTGAATATAGCAATGTATATCTGCTTGCAAAATGGAAGAACACTTACTGTCATATCCCGGAATTCTTGTAGCTCAACTCTAGTCCTCCGGACCCATCTCCGCTCCTACACTCTTGAACTCTGGTGCGTTCTCGCTCAGGACATACCTTTGGACCTCTGGACATGACTTGGTAGATTCTCATCTTTGCTTTCATTCTTGTTACATTACCTCTTGTTCTCTATATGCATTAGTCCTGCCACTTAGCTATCTCCAAACCTGTGTCTCACTTAGAGCACAGCTCTGGCCTACTTTCTCCTGTCTCCATTTCATTTACCAATCCCTTATGATCTCCGTTACTAATGCTGTTCCACACTTTGTATATAAACCCTGTACTCTGAGTCTGTATCCCTTAGTTTGAATATTAACTTAGTTCTCACTCCTCGACCTCCAACTCGAACCTTGAAGGTTCTCCTCTGACTCTTCCTTAAGGTACTTATCAGTACTGGAGACACCTCTACATCTCTAACACCTCAGAACCTCCGAAATCTGGGACTGGACTTGACAAGGGCATACCACACACAGTGAAGCCAAGTTTTACCTGACCAGTGTAACTCTGGAGTTCCGGAGTTGGCATCAGAGTGTCTTGTTCTTAACAGTATATTCGAACTCAATTTTATGAAGTCTTTCTAACATGGCTATGCATACAACCAGATTTCAGGCCCGTGTCATAGGCATGCGACCTCCATTCCCCCAATACAACCCCCTGAGCACCTTTGGAAGTACTTGACGAGGCCCAGACCTCATTGACCAATTTTGGAGTTTCTCCACTAGACACACCCCCGGCCCTTCTGCTTCTCAGGTGCAGCCTCCTGTGCAGTCCCAAACTTCGGAAGCACACATTGTCAAGCTCAACCTTGATGATACAAGGTCTTTCTCATACTCCAGCCAGCACTCCAGACACCAGGTGCTGGCATTCCGCACACCTCACAATGGTGATGCTCTGGGTGATCTGGACCACCCTGGAGATGAACCATTTGATAATGATCCCGACTTCTCTGACCCTGACATTCCTGGTGATGATGATGACAAACCATCTGACTCCGACAATGAGCATGTTCTATGGGATACTCTCTTTCTTCTTGTGGATGCCATTCAGAGTCTCACTCATTCCTTCCATTGTTCCACCTCTGACTCTACCTCCTGCACCAAAGTCCGAGAACTGGATCAGTTTGATGGGACCAATTCCCAAAAACTCTGGGTTTTCCTGGTGCAGTGCCAATTAAACTTCCAAGATTGCCCCAAGGCCTTCCATACAGACCATGCCAAAGTGACCTTCATGCAGTCCTACCTGAAGGGCATTGCACTGGAATGGTTCGAACCAGACCTCCTCCAGATGGAAGATCTGAACCACCATCCAATCTGGATGGACGACTTTAAGGAGTTTGTCTCTGAACTCCAGGCCAATTTTGGTCTGCATGATCCTATCAGAGACGCAGAGCACCAGCTCAACCACCTGTCCATGAAGGACATCCAATGTATCAACAAGTATGTGGTGGAGTTTAACTGGATTGCTTCGCAAGTCTGTGGATATGGAGAAGGTGTCCTTCAGTACCATTTCTACAATAGCCTGCTGGACTGCATCAAGGATGAAATATCCTGCATTGGGAACTCCTGATGCTCTCCGACCTCCGACACCTTGCTCAGGCAATTGACACGCACTACTGGGAGCACAAGTCTGAGATTAGTCACTAGACAAAGAGCATCAACCAGACCTCTGCCCCTAAATTGTCCTCCAAGAAATCGTCCGCCCCTGCATCCACCTCCGCTTGCCCCTCCAACAACTCCAAAGACTCCAAGGAGTCCAAAGGCAAAGGTGCAAGCACCTTCATTGCTCCGAAACTGGACCTATCATCCAAACTAGACACAGATGGCAAGCTGACTGTGGAAGAGTGCAAGCACTGCTTCAACAAGAAACTGTGCATGTTCTGTGGTTGCAACAGCCACATGGCTAAGGATTGCCCTAAGTCCAGCTCCTGGACATTCAAGGGCCATACTGCCACCACAACTCCAGGAACCAAACTGGAGGTCTCTTCAGAGGCAACAAAATAGTCCGCGACCTCCATGGCTCTGCATGGACTGGAGGTTGCATTGAATCCACCCATGCACTCAAGGTGATCCGTCTCAACGTGTCTGCTCTTTCCAATCCAAAATCCCTTATGCCCTCCATCTCTCTTGTATCCTATGCAATCCCTCTGTTTCCCACGCTTGTAGACTCCGGATCTTCCGATTGTTTTGTCGATATGTCATTTGTCAATAAACACAGTCTTTTCACCTACCCCATGCCTCTGCTCCAGCTCCGACTCTTCGATGAAACCTCCAATAGCACCATAACTTGAGCCATTAACCTTTCCATCCACTTCGCAACCAGTGATATCACTCTGACAATGTTTTACATTACTCCACTGAACTTCTCCTGCTTCCTTGTTCTGGGACACAACTGGCTCATCCACCACAATCCATTGATTGACTGGGTTTTGAGCAGTATCATATTCTGATCACCTGAACAGAGAGTGGCAGCAACCTCAAGCTCTTCTCCACAGCCTCTGGACCTTCCTCCTCCGGCTGATTCCACCCCATCCGATATACTGCATTTCTTCAATCGCAAGGCTCCACCCATCATGCTCATCAGTGCTCCAGCATTCGCACTGGCCTGTAGGCTTGAGGGCTCCATTCAGTTTAGCCTGCAACTCCACCCCAAGGAGAGTGGGCTCCACTCTGCTTCCATCGCTTTCCCCCAACAGATTGACCTCTCTGGAGTTCCTCTGGTGTACCATGAATTCACTGATGTCTTTAGTAAGAGCAAAGCTTTGAAGCTTGCTCCCCATTGCGAGTATGACCTAAAGATCAACCTGGAGGAAGGAGCCTCTCCTCTGCTGGGAACCACCTACTCCCTTTCGCTCTCCAAGCTTGAGTCCCTCTGGACTTTCCTTGATGAGCATCTAGCTATGGGGTTCATTCACCCCTCCTCCTCTGCTCATGCCACTCCAGTCCTCTTTGTCTGCAAAAAGGATGGTTTGCTCTGCCTTTGTGTCAACTTTTGAGGACTCAACAAGATCATGAAGAAAGACTTCTACCCCCTTTTCTGCATCTCTGACCTCCTAGACAATCTGAGCCAAGCCAAGATCTACTCGAAAATCGACCTCTGGCACGCATATCATCTAGTCTGCATTGCCAAGGGAGATGAGTGGAAAATGTCCTTTCGGACATGCTACGGCTCCTATAAGTGGCTAGTAATGCCATTCGGTCTCACAAATGCCCCTGCGGCATTCCAGTGGTTTGTCAACACCATCTTCACTAATCTGTTAGATTTTGCGTTATAGTCTATCCGGATGACATCCTTATCTACTCTGAGGACAAGGCCTCCTACAAGGAGCATGTCCAAGATGTCCTCTGGCGACCCTGCAAACACAGACTTTACGCCAAACCTGAGAAGTGTGAGTTCCACACCGACCCCATCAAGTACCTAGGCTACTTCATGTCGTCTTCCAGCCTCACCATGTCCTCCAAAAAAGTCAAAACAATTCAGGAGTGGCCAGAACCATGAAAAGTGAAGAACATCCAGTCCTTCCTTGGATTTGCAAATTTCTACTGACATTTCATAGAAAACTACTCCGAAATCATCATTCCTCTCACCTGCCTTACTTGTAAAGGCATTCCCTGGTCCTTCTCCGACAACTGTTGCTCTGTCTTCCGAAGATTAAAGGAAGCCTTCACCACAGCCCTGATCCCCACCCACTGGGTTTCCGACACTCTGATGATTGTAGAAACTGATGCCTCCAACTATGCCATCGCCAGGATCCTCTCCATCCAGTGCCCAGATGAAGAAATCCAGCCCATGTGTTTCTACTCCTGCACCCTCTCCGCTCCGGAGCTCAACTACGATACCCATGACAAGGAGCTCCTCACTATTCATGAGTCCTTCCGGACTTGGAGGCATTACCTCGAGGGCTCAGTACTCTGATCGACATTGTTACGGACCACAAAAACCTGGAATATTTTGCGACCTCCAGACTCCTGACCTGACAGCAAGCCTGTTGGTCGGGGTTCCTTTCACAGTTCAATATGATTGTTCATTTCTGCCCTGGACACCTTGGCGCAAAGCCTGATGCCCTCACTAGATGCTGGAATGTCTATCCCAAAGAGGGGGATAAGGACTATGCTTGCGTTAATCCCCACAATTTCTGTCTATCAGGAATACAATCCCAATAGCACAGGAACATGAAGGGATATGAAGTCCTAGTGGAGAGACTCACTTAGAACAATGGTTCTTGGTTGAAGACTAAGGTGAAGTGGATAAAGACTAGTGGAATACTAGTGCTTTTGAGTGGACTGAAGTGGGAGTGAAAGAACAACTAAAGTCATTATTGAGATAGGTAGTAAGGCCCATCTTATATACTGTCTAGGTTTTGTTTCTACCTATTGACATGAACCTTATTATTGTATGATAAGAAGATAAGAAGGTAAGCCATGATTGACTGATAAGAAATGGTGCAATTATCATACCATATGGCATGATAATGACGTCATGATAAGAGATAAGAAATGTCATCATATCTATGACTAAAGATAAGGATGAGTAATATGGATAGCATAAAGATAAGGTCATAGACTGTTCTAGAATCTGGTATCAGGAATAATAATTCTGAATAAGAAATACCAGAATTCCAACACTTCTTCTCACTATTCATTTTACAATGGTTTGTAAGGTATAAGTTGAAGTGACTTTCTTCTGTCTTTAAACTTCTGTTTGCCCAAGTTTTTGGGAAAGATATCAGTGAATTGCTGATCTGTCAGAACATAGTAAAGTTTGATTTCTCCAAACTCTACTGATTCTCTGATGTAATGTTCCGTCATGCGGACGTGTTTGGTTCGTCCTTCTTGAGCAGGGTTGGAAGCAAGGAATATTGTGCCTTGATTATCAATGCAAAGAGATAGAGGACCGAGTTTGAATTGGAATTTGTCATATAAATTCCAAATCCAATGGAGCTATTTGGCAGTTTTGGTCATGCCACAGTATTCTGCTTCTGTGAAAGAAAGTGTAACTCTTCGCTGTTGCCTAGATAGCCAAGAGACTATGCCATTTCCTAAGAAGATAGCATATCCAGCAGTAGATCATGATGTTCATCAGTAAAACACTAGTTTTTGTCCAGACCCACAGACCCACAGACCTGTACAGACCTGTACAGACCCACAGAATTTCCCTACTGTATAGACTATTTATTGTCAATTTGTTAACTAATATCAGTGCAGGTTAAACATGCATTAGTGGCTTGTGAAAAAGTGTGGTTAAGGGATAGCAAAGATGTACTAAAAAGTGTACCAAAAGTGTACCAAAAATGCAGTCAAAAAATGTAGCAAAAATGTAGTGAGAGAGTCTAGCAAAAGTGTACTAAAAATGCGGTCAAAAAGTGTAATAAAAGTGTACTATAAAACTGTGGTTAGAAAGTGGAGCTAAAGTGTAGTAAAAATGCAGTCAGAAAGTGTAGTCAAAGTGTAGTAAAATGTAGTAAAAATGCAGTCAAAAAGTGTAGCAAAAGTGTTCTAGAATGACTTGGCAAAAAAGGGGTGTTTGATGACTAAGCAGTCCAGAAAGCGCCACATCATCATGTTTGACTTGTTCTTTCTCACCACCACCACCCCCATCCCTTTGCTCTCTCTATGTGCCTTTGCTCTCTGCTCTCTGCTCTCTTGTCTCTCTTTCCGCCCTTTGCTCTCTGCTCTCTGCTCTGCTCTCTGCTCTCTGTCCTCTATTTCTGCCCTTTGCTTTGCTCTCTGCTCTCTGCTCTCTCATCTCATCTCTGCACTCTCTGGTCTGGTCTGGTCTCTATTCTCTGCCCTGTGAGTCATATCTCCCTTGTTTTTTCCCCTCTGACTCACTATCATTCTTTCCCCCCCCCCCTTTGCTCTTTGCTCTTTCCCTTTTCCTTTTGTATGTATTGTATACTTGTACTTTGTGCTTGTACTGTAGTTGTATTAGATGTAATAAATTTGGTTTCTACTCCTATCTTGTGAGAGTGAAAATGCAAGGAAAAAAATGAGTATGTTTGCAAATCTGTACTAATTCTGTACAGCTCTATGCAGCTCTATACAGCTCTGTACAGATCTGTACAAAGGGGGTTGTTTTATAGATGTTTCAACGTCACCAGCCCAGTCTGTGTCAGAGTAGGCACATAGTCCATTTTGGTCTCCATGTCCAGTGTATTATATGCAGATCCTTTGAGGATGCAAGATAGCGAATGATATAGATCACCTTCTGCAAGTGTTCTTCTGTAGGATTAGAAGAGAACTGAGACATTTTGATGACCACAAATGCTATGTCTGGTCTTGTTCCGAGCATCACATATAACAGTGATCTGATGACTAACTGATAGCGACTTCGAAGTGTTGCATTTGACTGTTTTTTGTTAGAATTTGGTCTTGGATTATATCTGGTAGGAAGAGGTACAGAGACGGGTCTACAATCTTCTTGACCAAATCGTTTTATGACTTTCTCTGCATAGCGGGTTTGGTCTAGAGTGATTGTGCGCTTTTGGTAATCTCTAGTAATCCTCATACCTAAGTATTCCTTAGCTAAACCAAGATCTCGTGATTCCCATCATTGCATGAATCGTTTCTTGTGATTGAGGATTTGTGTCTTGTTACTACCCATAAAGAGAGCATTGTCAACGTAAACAAGTACAATGATCAATTCATCACCCTGAATCTTGTAGTAAGTTTCTGGGTCTGCTTTGCAACAGTGGAATCCCATCTCCAGGAGACTTTTGTGCAACTGCTTATTCCATTGTAGTGCTGATTGTTTCAATCCATAGATGGATTTCTTCAGGTGACAGACTTTTCTCTCTTTGCCCTTGGCTATGAAACCTTCGGGTTGTTCCATATATATCTCTTCATCCAGCTCGCCAAAGAGGTAGGTGGTCTTGACATCTAGTGCTTCAATTTTCCAATCATGAAGTCATGAGTAATCAGAACATTTTGAACCAAGCAACTGGGGAAAGGGTTTCTTCATAGTCTATTCCAAAGATCTGTGTGAATCCTTTAGCAATAAATCTTGCTTTCTTGTGTCCGTCAGATTTGATAGCAAAAACCCATCTCCCTTTGATGGTTTGATGACCCTTAGGTAGGTCTACCAATTCCCATATCTTTCTCTCATGAAGGGATTTCATTTCCTTATTCATGACAGCCATCCATAATCCTTGATCTTCCTTAGACATTTTGAGAACATCTTTATACTGTTTAGGAAGGGGATTTGATGTTGCATCCACAGCCATAGATAAGTGGTATTGTATCCACTTTGATGAATACATTGATCCAAGATCTGGATCACCTGCTTCATTAGTTAGTGTAGGATCAACCGTCATTGGCTCCTCTTGAATTGGTGCAAGTCCATGTAGATCTCTCTTAATTTGAATAGGAGGTCTGTCCCCATATGTGTTATCCAGGATTATCCGGGATATAGGAACACGAGATGATCTTCTTGCCTTGACAGATGGTCAAAACAAGGCTCTATCATGGATTGTGGACTGATCCTGATGTGGACGATTGCGAAACTCGGTTAAAGTTTCATCAGGGGATTGATGAGGTGGTAACTAGACTCAAGTACCAGTTAGAGGAGTTTTCTCCTCAACAGTTTGTCTTTCCCTTTCAGGAAGCAGGTCAATTAGGAGTAACCTTTGTCGATCTAGTCTCTGTTCTTCTTCTTCTGAAGAGGTGCCTGGAAGCATATACCATTTGTGTTGGTGCTTATTTGAGACAGAGCTACGGTGTCCAGTATCAGGTGTGGTACATTTAACACCTGGTCGTAGTGGTGATGTGTGATACGATGGTGGATCATTTTCTGATGATTATAGAGAATCATTGAATAGGCCAAATGGTGATAGTTCCTCAGTTGGTGGAACCCATGGGGTGAAGGATGGTGAGATATCTCTGGAAGTGTGTCCAGCTTCTGGTGGAAATGGTTGATTGGGATGTGGACCTAAACCTAAAGATATTGGGATGAATATGTCTCGAGAGGGTTCTAGATCCCTTGGTCGAGAATCGTCAGGTGTGAAGTCGTCAGGTGCTGTGAACAGATTTTCATCTTCTATTGGAATAGGGGTGTGTCCGTCTTCCTTGTCTCTGGAACGATAAGGAAATAATTTCTCATCAAATATGGCATTTGTTGAAAGGAATACTCTTCTTCTTTCCTTGGACCAAAAGCAATAGCCTTTAGTGTTTGGTTCATATCCAATGAATATCATCTCCTCTGATTTAGGAGATAGCTTGTCTTGTTGCTGTTCCGGTGGAATAAATATGTATGTATGTGTCCCAAAAATCCTACAATAGGATACATCCAGTTTGCCTCCATTGAATACCTCGATGGGAGTCTTCCAATCATGACAATGCATGGGTTGTTGGTTATAGACATGTAATGCAGTTTCACAAGCATCTCGCCAGAAAGATCATGGCATGCAAGCATGTTGGCATATGGCTTCTGCTTTTTCAAGCAGAGTCCGATTGAACCTCTCTGCATGACCATTTTGTTGGGGTGTATGAGGAATGGAGGTCTGATGAGTGACTCCTCTGGAATGGAAGAACAATTGTAGTTCTCCAGCCATAAATTCCCCCCCTCGGTCTGAGCATATAGAGGTGAGCAAGTAACCAGTAAAGGTTTCAGCCCAAGCAACCATAGCCTTAAAATGCTATGAAGTGGCATCTTTGTTACGAGTGAATGCAACAAGCGCATAACCCAAAAAGTCATCAATGAAAGTAAGAATATACTGAGCACAAGTTCGTGATTCAGTAGGCATAGGTCCTACCAAATCAGAATGAATAAATCCAAGAGGATGGGTGGCTCGTTTGCTGGAAGCAGGATAGGGGCAATCGTGCATCTTCCCCAAGGCACAGCCTTTACAGGGAGTGGTTGGTCCAGGTGGTGTGACAGTGGGCATACCAGTGATGTGTTGAGGAGCTTTGTAAAGAGCATTCTTGGACAGATGTCCAAAACGATGATGCCAAAGTTCATAAGAATCTTTCTTAACCAATGAGTTGAATCAACCATCCATTGGAGTAATCGTGGTAGACTGAAACCAATGGAGGTTGTTGTTGGGTGAGGAGGTGCTAGCCCGTATTACCAAACTCTCATTGTTGTCCCAAATACTGGTTTCTTGGTTACTAATCAGGCATTTGTAGCCTTGACTAGTAAGTGTTGGAACCAACAAGAGTCAGTGACCTGCGTGTGGAGCATATCATACTTCTTTTAAAGTAAGGGGTTTCAATCCTTTATGTTGTTGATGGATTATAATCTTGCCAGGACCATACATAGGAATTCATTCTCCATTAGCAATGACTGCATAGTGGGTTTTAGATTCTAGATGTGCAAAATCATCTTTAAATGGTGAAAGATGGTCAGTGCAACCACTGTCAATCATCCAGTGGTGTCTGGCAAATTCTTTTTCAGTATCTTCTCCTAGCGCAAAAGTGCCATGATACAAGTAAAGATCATAATCATTTTCTGAATCATATCCACACGACTTGTGTGGGTACAAGCAATGTTCTCCAATGTCTCGTGGGGGTAAAGCCATGGCTACTTCTATAGGTGAAGCAGGGAGGAGCGTCTGAATATGTTCTAACCTTTCAAGATTATTGAAATGATTAGATGAACTGGCCAATCCTCTGATGGAAAAGAAAATCTTCTTCAACTTTTTCTTCATTGTTGGTCCCTTGGTAGCTTTCTTCTCTTTAAAAGGGACTTTCCTTAAAGGAGGGAATTGAAAGGGCTGTCTAGACAGCCTGGCTACCATCATTCTGTCATCTTCATTGGCATTTTTATCTCCCCATCTGGCGGTAGCTGTAATAGAAGATGAGTCTTCCATCTCATGATCTTCTTGATCTTCTTCATGATCTGCGAATCTAGAAAGAAAATCTTCTTCTTCCATTGTAGCATAGTTCTCTAGCTGAACTCAGTCCATTTGGACCTCATTTGCAAAAGAGATGTGCTCATTTTCTCGAGCAGGAGCCTTCCCTTTGTCTTTCGACTGCTGTCACTGATTATACCACTCTTTCTTCTGTCCCTTATTAGAGGACTTTGATTTCACAGGACCTTTACCTTTCTTCTGGCCTGGATTCTGATTAGAATCCGATTGTTGGTTTTAATAGCCATAAGATTGGTAAGGTTGATTCGACGGCTTCTGATAAGAAGAGGTCTGGTTCCTCCATTGATTTTGATTTGGAGGACCATGTCGAATTACGTTAGTCCTATTGATAAGGAAAGAGGGGTCTTTGGATTCTTATGAGAGATCTGAGCAGCTAATGGATGACGTGTTGCACAAAGTTCCATTTCTGAGAGTATATGTGACGTGATATGTTCCATGTCGAAATTGGTGGGAGTAAGGGTTTGTACAATGGTAGAAGCAAGAGTATAGTAGTCATTTGAAAGATTGGAAAGAAAGATCATGGCATGGATGATTTCTTGGAGATCAAAGCTGGCAGATTGCATTTGAGTGAAGAACGTAATGAGACGGTTGATATCATCTGTAGCATGATTAGGATGGATATGGCAGGTCCATGCTCTCTTGACAAGATGGAACATCCCGGCAAGGTCAGTTGTTCCATATAAGCTTTTCAGCTTGTCCCAGAGTACTTTGGACATGGAAACAGGGGTGTTTGGATCAGCCCATGTAAAACTGACATGGGTGAGTAGGAAATCGTCAATAGTACTGGCCATGATGCTGAGTATACAATTGTCTAGAACCTTCCACTTCGCTTGGTGGTCAGCCAAGTCTGCCCCAGTAGGAAGGCTAGCATAAGTGAGGGTTCTGTCGACAAATTCCCATTTGGGAATATGCTGAGAGAGTGGACGTGATACATTTCTGCCTAGTAAGTGTTGGAATGCAACCGATGAGAGTGTTATTGAACTTGATTTTGGAGGTAGGAAGGGCCATTATATATTAGAGAAGATCTGAAAAGTAATCGTCAACCAATGTTTGACAAAGGTAATCGAGAAGATTGAAAGAAATTGGACTTTTCCTTAACATTCCTCTTCCTATTGGTAGGATCCATTTCTTTTGTTTACCAATTCCATTTCTCAACTGCCACAAAATTCACCGTTGTTCCTTTCTTGTCTGATATGTATTGTTCTTTGTGTGATCTCAATCCCTTACAGGTATCGGTATGAGGTTTTGTATTTCAAACAGTCAAAATCTGCCCCTGCAAAATAATGCAGGTTACCAATATATAAATTGGTAAGAAAACCTTCGTATACACAAATACTAGAATCAGAACAAGAGTGATAGGGAACATGTACATGCAAAGTTTGAGCATTGAAAGTCAAGAAATTTCTAGAAGGAAAAAGGTAGTCCGAATTGTATGAAAGAGATTCTCTACTGTCCAAAGGGCAAGAAGGGTAACAAAAGGTGTTGTGTAATAAGTTGATTGACCTAGAGAAGTTGTCAATGTCTCTCTCCTTCTTGTACAGCTCTTTGATTCCTTCTTCCATAAGGAACTCTTCTAACTCCTTCATATATGGCATCAAGCTCATCTTGAGTCTTGGCTCGTTTGAGAAGTCATTGGAGTCTGTGATGTACTTTATAAGCAGGGTCGCGATTAAAACAAGTATAGTGATAGGAATTGAAAGCTTCGTTCTATTCAGTCTGCCAAACAAGATCTGATTCCGTAACAAATCCCCATTAATCTTTTAAAACATGTGCAGGAGGTAGCCAATTCGGCTTGAGAGAGTTTTCCAGAATGTGAGAAGGACCTTTATCGGGAGGAAAAAAGAAGTGAGGAATGACTTCAAAATCCTGGTGGCACATATGAAGTGTAGGAGTAGAATGATAATGCTTGGTGGGGAAAGCCCATCCAGCACCTTCGTATGCAAAGGCGATAGACTTGTTGATGTACCTGAAGGAATTAACCAAGTGTAAGTCCTTGGCTCTAGTCTCGCATGGTTTGATCTGGAGAGGGAAGACCATATGGTCCTTTCCAGGTATTTCAGTGTCTTCAAACTGTTGAAGGCCCTTCGCTTGGAAGAATGAGCCTAGTTTGACAAGTTCTAGCATCCCAGCCTTGTTCGGGCAGTACGTTTTCCACATTCACATTAGATGTGTGACGGGAACATTCCTGATGAGGGTTTGAAACCTTGCGAATCTGAGCTCTATCACGTTCTGTGGTGCGAGCCCTTCCTCTAGCCTTGGATCTTTGGGCAGCTGTTGGAGATCCATATGGGCCAGGTCCTCCATGGCCATGATGCTGAAGGCTTCGCATTGATATGGCAGTGGGTTCTGGAGTATATCAATGGACATGTTTGGGGATAGATGGTGATGAGGAAAGTGATGGAGTTGATTGTCGAGATGGAGGTGGAGTGGGAGGAGAGTCGTCAGAAGAAGTTTCCTGATCTAAAGCCATTTGAATGGCTTCTCCAACGACAGTAGTTGTGGGTGATTCCTCTTGTTGAGGGTTGCGAATATATCAAAGAAACTGAAATGGATGGGTATGAAGACTTAGTGGAATATCTAGAGAGGTTCCGTCTAGTCCTGCATCTATGTCTTGTTGACTTCTCCTGTGAACTGTAACTTCTAATGCTGGATGCGAGCAGATCTTGTCTAATTCCAGTTGTCGGGGACAGATAGGGCAGCGAAGTTGAAATGGAATGCCTGGTAGGATGTCATGATAGGGATATCCGGTGGGTAAATTCGTCCAGAGGGAATGTGTCTCATGTACTTCTGGATTGGAGGGTGTACCAACCTGATCTGTATTATCTCCTAATAGGAGTGCCACAGTCAGTTGTGCTCATTGGTCACCTATCCAAGATATAAAGGTGAAGTGAAAGAGATTGCCTATTTGGCGAATCACTAACTCTCCAGAAGTAATGGTGAACTCTAAGAGTTCATTGGTCTCCACA
Organism: Xerocomellus dryophilus; assembly: GCA_038089495.1. NCBI lineage: Eukaryota > Fungi > Basidiomycota > Agaricomycetes > Boletales > Boletaceae > Xerocomellus > Xerocomellus dryophilus. The sequence goes on from JBBPKY010000621.1 coordinate 14,575, forward strand.
GTGGGTGTGCCTAGTAAGGCAATGCCAAAGGTGGCAATGACCAAGGTCATAACAAGAGTTATGCCAGTAATAAACCAAGAGCCATAGCGTGTGAAGATAGAGGGCATTGTGAAAGCGTGTGAAATAACAATAAACCTTCTGCTTATACGGGGCTAATAACCTATCGGAATACAATCCTGATAGCATAGAAACACGAAGGGATATGAAGTCCTAGTGGAGAGACTCACTTAGGACAATGGTTCTTGGTTGAAGACTAAGGTGAAGTGGATAAAGACTAGTGGAATACTAGTGCTTTTGAGTGGACTGAAGTGGGAGTGAAAGAACAACTGAAGTCATTATTGAGATAGGTAGTAAGGCCCATCTTATATACTGTCTAGGTTTTGTTTCTACCTATTGACATGAACCTTATTATTGTATAATAAGAAGATAAGAAGATAAACCATGATTGGATGATAAGGAATGATGCAATTATCACACCATATGGCATGATAATGACGTTATGATAAAAGGTAGTTTTATCTATGACTAAAAATAAGGATGAGTAATATGGATAGCATAAAGATAAGGTCATAGACTGTTCTAGAATCTGGTATCAGGAATAATAATTCTGAATAAGAAATTTCAAAATTCCAACACCATCCAGTCTTCATTCAAGAACAGCTTGCTGTGTCCCTTCAAGCTATCTATCTCACAGCTCCAGTACTCTGGGCTATCACCCTCTTCAATATGGAACAACTTCACAGTGATATCCTCTCTGCACTCCTCTCTGACCCACTGGCTGAACTCCATATGTCCTCCTTTAATCCCTCTGATACTTGTTGGTCTGTCGACAGTGATGGTTTCCTCTGCCTCGACAATTGCATCTATGTCCCTGATGCCAACAACCTCCGACTCTGAGTCCTCTGCTACAAGCATGACCATCTGCTCTCTGGACATTTCGGCCAGAACTGGACTTTGGAACTCATCTGCCGCGAATACACCTGGCCAGGAATCAGGACCTTTGTCAAGGAGTATGTCTTCTCCTGCACCTCCTGCACCTGCACAAAGGTTCCGAGGCACCGGCCTTACAGGTTACTCAAACAACTCCCCATCCCCAAGAAGCCATGGAACTCCATCTCCATGGACTTCATTGAACAACTCCCTCTGTCCTCCGGATTTACAGCCATCCTTGTCATAGTAGACTGTATGTCCAAGCAGTGTATTTTCATACCAACACACGACACGGTAACATTTCCGGAGTTAGCAAAACTCTTCCTCCTCCATGTCTTTTCGAAGCACAGAGTTCCCTTCCACATCACCTCTGATCGAGGTTTGGAGTTTGTCTCCCACTTCTTCCACTCACTCAGGAAAGCCCTCAACATCTGCCTCCATTTCACCTCCAGTTGCCACCCTAAAGGAGATGGACAGACCGAACGGATGAACCACTCTCAAGCAATACCTCCGGGTGTATTGCAACTACCAGCAAGACAACTGGTCTGAACTCCTATCCCTCATGGAGTTCGCTTACCACAACGCTCCGAATGCTATGACCAGGGCTACCACCCCAACATCACTGTCCACCCTGAGTGTGACCTCTCCTCTGAGAGAGCCTGTGAATACTCCATCAATCTCAACTCCCTCTATCAATTCCTCTGGGAGGAGATGGCTGCCACACAAAAGCAATACCAAGGACCTGTGGATGCCAAGTGAACTCCGGCACCAGACTTCAAAGTCAATGACCAGATATTCGTCCAGGCCAAGTATTCCCGCTCAACCAGGCCCTCAAAGAAACTCTCTGAGAAGAATCTAGGGCCATATACAGTGGCTCAAAAAAGTGTCCCAATGTTTGCATGTTTTTCACTAAAGTCGATAACCCCTAACCACATCTAACCTGGGCCCTAACATGTGAGTGTATTAAATCAAGCTCCCACTCTTGGCTTTCCATGGGTCCAAGAATCAAAGGATTTGGGTAAGATTTGATAGTGTGGCAGCCATATCAAAATGACATGTCATTGGGACACTTATTTGACCCTGGATTTGACAATCATTATATTATATGTAATATAGGAATTTGACAGCTATTGATGGTTGCTATGTTACCAAACTGTGTAATTATGTAAGTGACATAATTCCAAGCAATATAAATACCCTGTGCCCCACTTCAATTGACCTCACCACACCATGAAGTCTATTCCTACCTCTACAAGAGCCAATATCCTTGTTCTCTCTGAATCTGGTCTCTCTGCTAGACAGATTGCATCCAAGACTGGTCTAGGAAAGTCCACTGTGGCCAGAGTCATCAAGGAACTCTTCCCTGAAAAGGAG